>JAJHUR010135923.1:6790-25633 GCA_027495735.1 Lutjanus campechanus | reverse complement strand
TCTTTGTGAATGTGGGCAAACAGAAGTGCAAACTGATCAACCATCCACATACACGTAACAATTTGTAAACATGGATATCTCTCATTGTAACTCTAATTTAATCAACTATGATTAAGATATGTTCTGGTATTAATGTGAAGTTTCACCAAATATTGTGTAACGTCTGTTTAAAATGGCTCAGACAAATGGAGAAGAACATGTAATTTGAATCCCGTGGGTTTGTTTTATTAGTTCAGATTACATTTTTTTTATTTAAATGGATCTATTTAGTTGGGAATATTTCAAACTTAGTTACAAAATAGAAAACAAAACAGAAAAAATTCTCTCGCAGTCCACCCGCAGTACTTCACAGGACTCTGTCACAAACGAGCAAAAACGCTGAAGTCATACGTAGATCAGAGAGGTACATGACTGATTCTGTCAGTGGAGTCACTTTGAACAGAGCGATCTTACGGCTGTTATCTTCCTTTTTTTTTAAAAAAGAAAGAAAAAAATCCTTGTAATTATCTTCTATAATGTCAGACATCTATAATAGCAATCTGAGCCTGTAGGGGGCAAAAAAAAAGCACTTTTATCAGACGTACTTTGAGAGGGCAGTTGTCTGGATGGAGCATTTAACAGTATTTTAATGTAGCTGATCAAGAGAAAACTCCTTTTAATCTTAGTATGTATAAATATGGGGAGTTTATTCTTTACAAACTGGTCATGGGTTTTGTTTTTTTTAATCTTAATTTGAAATTTAACTAGTAAATAAAGCTGTTACATAAAAAAAGCTGAGTGAAAAGGGCTCTTATTTCATTTTGAGATGTAGTGGAGTGGAGGCATAAAGTAGCATAAAATTGAAGCACACATGCCTAATTAAATTAGTAAATGAAACCCTGGAAACCATGACAGATGATGACTGCAGCTCTGTGAGTTGTACTTAAACTCCTCCGTGTTGGCCGAGCTCTGCGCTCCCTCCTCCGTTCCTGGACTTATTTTTACACAGAGTGGGAGTGTTTCCACAGCTGGGTGGTCTGCAGGTCAGAGCTCTGTCTGTCTCCTCTACCTGCAGGTCTGAACCCACCAGACGTGAGCCTGATCAACACTCCACCACACAGTGACAGGTCAGCTCTGTCAGTGTGCCTCCACATGGTTCAAAAAACATGTTTCCTGCCAGTTACAGTCTGATTCATTCAGCTTCAAATATCAGAGCCGATTATTTTGTGCTGCTATTCAAATTGTTGAGTTTTATGGGTTTTTTTTTATCCTGATGAAATAAGGCAGGTTAAATGATTACATATTTAACTTCTGGACACATCTTTATGTCTTTTATTAGCAGTGCTCTATGGTTCTGTGGATGGTAGAGTTGGCCTGTCAGTTGTTCTGTCCATCACTTTAGTTCAGACTGAAATATTCCAACTATCTGATGGATTGCTGTTAAATTGGCTGCAGACTTTCATGATGAATTCTACCGACTTCGATGATCTCCTAACTTTTCGCTCTAGCTGCGACCATGAGGTTCACATCTGTGGTTTTGAGTTAAATGCCTCAAAAACTGTAGGATTGATTGCCATGAAATTTGGTTCAGACATTCAATGTTCCTGGGATAACTTTTCTCTAGCACCACCAGCAGGTCACATTTTCAGTCTGTCTTTTACTTCGGTTTATGATCAGAAACCACTGACAGTATAATTAGTAGTGGGCGGAGCATTCGGACCATCACCCATAGGTGTCTGAAGAGCCGTTTTGATGCGAACCCGCTCTTAATTATGCACATATTTAAACCTGCAATATAATAATATAATATAATATCATTTAAACCTGCATAGAGTTGTCATGAAAGGGGAATTTAGAGACCAAACTGTTTTTTTTGTATCATGAGGGTCTATGATGACTCACTTGCTTGTAGAGCCTCAAGTGGCCATTGAGCTTCATTTTTTAGGCCCAGAGAGTCGGCCTCTGTCGACTTTCTGTTTAGGACTAATTAGCAAATGTTAGCATGCTAGCACACTCAACTAAGATGGAGCACTGTACGAATTGTACCTGCTAAACATAAGCATGTTAGCACTGTTAGCAGTGTCCTTAAGTTACTTGTGTTTGATAAGAAAATGATAAACATGAACAGCAGCAACAGCTTCTTTTCATTTTCTCTTCCACATGTAGCGTAGCGTAGGCGACAACTCAGCAACTCCGAGGGGACAAACTACCTCAAATACAGAAGGCCATAATAGTAGTAGTAGAAGCTAACTAAATATATTTTAGTTTATCTCAGTCACAATATGTGTGCAGATTGTATAAAATTGCTGTTCCAAGTCATGTTATTGTCACAACATGGTATCAAGGATCCTCCGGTCACTCTGGTCTAAATGCTGGTTCAGAAGGATTTTCAGTCAGATTCTGAAGGAAATCCTGAAAAAGGTAAATTTTTGTCCCGATCCTTGAATCAAAATGGTCAGATTTTACATTTAAAATCCTCCACCCACTCAGATTTAACTGTTTTTCAGTCAGTTTTGCTTATTGTTACTTGAGATGGATGTTTTGAGTTTCACTTTGCAGAAGGATGTACGTGCAGTTTGACACTGGAAGACTGTTTTTGCATCATCTACTGAAGGGGAAAAGTTTCTCTGTGTTCATGTTAAATCAGAGTTTAAGACGTTTTCACAATAACATATTGAACCATGCAGATGTGGAAACTCGGAGCCTCCAGGTCACATACACTGATAATGAACTAGAGTGAAGTAAAAGACATCTTTGGTCTTAAAATATCGGCATATTCATAGACTGAGTTTTTTAATGAGGGAAAACAATTAGATGTAATTGTATGAATTTACAGTATGTTAGTTGGAGTATATTACATGCCTTAAGATGCTTCTGGAGGAGATCCTGCTGGTCCGGTGGTTACAAGCCTTTTTGTGGTTACAAGCCTTTTTGATCCAAACACTGAAGATGTGTGACAGCTGAACATGTGACCGGCCTGTTGATGTCTGAAACCAACTGGAGTGATGAGGATTGTGTTACATTTGTGATGAAAGAGCCACAAAATATCTTCCGCCTTCAAGTCAGATTGCTTCAGAGCCACCCTCTGGTTTTGTATAAGTGGTTTCCATCTAAGAAAGACTGGAGTCGTGATCTAGGTTCCAGGTTGTTGTTGTTTTTTTGTTTTTTTTTAACGTGTTGGTTTGAGGATGGGAACATATGATGAGGCTGGTCTGGATCACATGCCAGTGGCGGTGTCCAGTAAACAATGTAGTAAATCACATCACAGAGGTCTCATCTCTTTCCATGTTTCTCTTTCTCAAATTCAAATTCCTTCCCTCTGTACAGTATCATTATATTTCTCAATTAATCAGCTGCTTAACTGACATTTAATCATTAAGGAGCTTTGAATACATAATTGAGTACATACAGTATGTAATTAAATCAATAGACCAGATAGTCACATTACTCTAAATACAGAAACCCCACATTCTGAGAAATGTTTTTACATTTTAAGTATGAAGCTTTTTTCTAATAATCACATTTAAACACAAACTGGTGCTCAGACTCGCACAGAGGTCAGGCAGCACATGTGTGACAAACAGCTGACACTTGGCACTGTGTGTGTGTGCGCGTCTTCTCTGGCTGCCATTAAATCAGCTTTGTGGTGTTGTGCTGCCCCCTGCTGGTAAGACCTGTGTATCACAGCCTGAGTGTGTGTAGTCTGCTCCTCTGCTGAGTGTCTCTGATGATACAGTAACACTATTATCCCTGTAAGAGATTCACTGTTAACAGGGTCTAATGGCTTTAATTGAATTACTACTGTTTTGTTTTCGACGGTATCTTAATTCTTTGCCTGTTTAATTTGCTTGAAATAAAAATTCAGGTATATTTTGTTTGCCAAGAGGCCAGAGACACTTTACACCTCAAACAGAAACAGATGATGTTATTGAACATTTCAGTTCCTACCTGAACCTTCACCAGTTCCTTGTGTGTGTGTGTGTGTTTCTGTAGGGAAGGATGAGGCTCGAGGACAGCTGGACAGCGCACTACAGGACGTCAATGTCCGTTACGCCGTCCTCGAGGAGACGGAGAAGCGGGCCGTGTGCAGAGCGCTGATAGAGGAAAGAGCGCGTTACTGCAGCTTCGTCAGCATGCTGAAACCTGTACTGGTCAGTGTGATGAATCAGATCCACCAACACAGAACTGAGGCAACTTTAAAGGCTATTTAAATTAACAATAACCACACTGATCACACTAATCATTACTCTGTGTGTGTTCAGGACCATGAAATCAACATGCTGGGTGAGGTGACCCACCTGCAGACCATTCTGGAAGATCTGACCAACCTGACAGCTGAGCCAAATAAACTTCCACCAGCCAGCGAGCAGGTACCCTCCTCTTCATCACTGATGCTTTTGATGACCTCTGACTTTTCCTCCAGTTACAGTTTTACATCCACCTCTGTTAAAAACAAAATGGTTAAGTTTGATAATACTCTATATGTTCTTACTCTGTACAAATGTCTTTAAAAGACCAAAAATAACAATTAATTGATCTGCTAATAAGTATTGTCTCTGTCTTATTATTATTGAAGATTTTTCCCCCCTCCTTCAGACAGAGAAGGCAGCAGATAGGGAGATGGAAAGAGAAGAGAGAAGCAAAAAGAAAAATACTGCCCATAACCTGAGTTTTTTCATGTCTGACATATTCTACAGATATAAACAATGACACTGCAGTGAAAGTTGTCATCTTCCTGATTTGATTTTCACTGTTTTTGCTGAGAACCACACATCATGTGCAAAAAATAGATGAGCCACCTAATCCCAAGTTGAAGTGTGGCAGCAGCCACACGTGAGCCGCGCTGCTCACGCAGTATGTGTTGCTGCTCCAACCTATTAGTGTGGGTGCCGAAATAGAACAAGCAGGTAACGCCATGCACACATGCTGCTCACGCATGAAGTGTGAACCGGATGTAACAAACACGGAATAGTACCAGTGTTATCCTAAGAGCAGAGCACCAAGAAACACACAGCGAGTTCAGTGTTTGTGCTATCTCTGTTTCTCAGGTGATTTTGGACCTGAAAGGTTCTGATTTCAACTACACCTATCAGACACCTCCAGCTTCTCCCAGTAACACTCTGTCCAGGAAGAGCAGCATCAGCAGGTAACACACACACACACACACACGTTTTTTACTTTTATTTGTATAGGACCGTTCATGCTAGTTAGTGCCACTGAAAGTAATTCATAGGGGATGAAACTTTACTGCACTTTAATGTGCAGTGGGAACAACTTTGACAGGTTTTTATTTATTATTTGATTTTGATAATTCAGTTGCATTTGTTAAGCGCAGAGTTTTCAAAGTCTGAGGCTCTGGGCCTCCCCTCAGAGAAAACCTGGTAAAAGGTTCTGCCTCACCCGCTGAGTTTATTTGCTTAAATATATTCGATTCCTGGATCCTTATAAGATTGTGATTATGTTCTCTGATGCCAAAGACACACAAAAAATCTGAGCCAAGGTAGCCTACACATAACACATAAAAAAAGGCCAACCTCCTGCTTAAAAACCCTCTGGTTTAGCAGATCAGCTGTCTGTGTGTTTATCCTTGAACTTAAGGTTTGTGTGTTTTTGTAGCTACCAGTCCGGATCAGTGAGACATGTTCCCTCCTTGGACTCCATCAGCTGTGCTGTGGATGGAGTACACATCCAGGTAAAAAAAAAAACCACACACACACACACCACCGATATGGTGACTGTTTTCAGATTAACCTGACAGTTTTTATATACAGTATATTAACTTTTTGATAGAAAAAAAAAACTGTTTTGTTTTTTTTTTGTTCCCAAAAGAAGCTAAACTGCTTCAATAGCCTTTAACCTTTATTTGTTTCATTATATTAAATTACATGTTCATTGGTTGTTTCAACAATCAGCATACATTTGGTAAACAGTATTTGGCCAAAACTATGTGGACACTACATACATTCGTGTACCTTTCGGTGGAGCTGATTTGGTTTGTCTCACTGTGTATGAAATCTTAAAGCTACTGCGTACAACAACATTTTGGACTATAGTACTTTGAACCTCAGTTTGGTTGAGGTCCTTCCCTGTTTAAACATGAAACCCCTGTGCACCAAGCCAGGACCTTAAAAAAAAGACTCTCCCAGGTTAATGAAGTGACCACATACTTTTGGCCACTGGCAGTATACAATGAATTATCTAATTTCAGCCAAACTAAGCTTTTAAACTTGAATCCAATGAAAATTCTAATTCTGTTTAAACATGTTTAATATCTTAAAAGGTACATTTCACTCAAATATAACACTCCCACACACTCTGACCCTTCTGCCAACTCTTAACATCCCCCCCAATTTAAAATGACACTGTTGGCTTTGAGGATCTACAAAATAAAAGCTTTTCTCCGGGACAAGGACTACAGACACGGCTCTAACCCTCTCCTGTGTGTAGCGCTGCTCCTCCCCCTATCTGATGATTGGCTGTGATGAAACCGGGCGGTCCCTCAGCGAAGGGAACTCCCCCAATCGCCTCGGTCGTCAGGGCAGCCGTGGTCGCTACGGTTACGCTGCCGGCCATGGCCACCACCCTGCGCTGAGCCGCCGCGTTAGCCGCAGGGATATGACCACCGTGAGAAAAAACTACAACTATTACATTTCCTCCCAACCCGAGCACCGTCCTTTTTGTTACCGTGTTTGTCTTCCATCGGTTTAAATCCGACCCCATCTCACATCAGCTCCCGCTGTTTCACCGTTTCATGTTTTCCATCAGCTCACGCTTGGCACCGACTTTTATACCCTTTGTCTTTGATTTAAATTTTTATGTCTCTGATTTTATCCACTCCACAATGTCTCAGTGAACCTCATTTATCTCTAATCCACCTCTGGTTTCATTCCATAAAATCTTAATTTCACATCTCTGTCATTTTTAAACTTGATTCTTGATCCTATTCCACAAAACCTGTGTTTGCTCACATGCACAGTGATGAGTTTTTGTGTAAGTGCTTGCCTGACTGTTGGCTGTGTATTTTTTGCCTTGTCAGTGTCTTTTTAATGTGTTGTTATGTCTGTATCTATGATATACCTCCGTCGGTTTGTGTCTTTTACTCTTCTGATTCTTTGTGTTTGTCTCTCAGTTGTATTTGACTAACAATTAAGTAGATTCTTTAATTTTCTGGTAATACTTGAAGCGGCAAAACCAAATTTTTAGCCAGTAGCCTCCAACCTGACTCCTCTGAGTAATCAAAAAAAAATGCCCATCATATTTTGCTCAACCTGAGGTGACATCTTTAATTTATTTATTTGGTCCACTAAATGGTCTAAAAGCCAGAGATGTTCAATTTACAAAGATGGAAAACAGATAAAAACGGCAAATTCTCACATTTGAGAATCTGGAACCAGATAATGTTTGACAATCAGACCAGATGCGTTTCTAGGCACCCCCCCCCCATTCAACAAGTCTTAACAAATCTACTTTATCAATATGTTGCACTTCCCCGCTGCACATCCAACTTTCCGCATGTGATCACCTCGTCCCGCCCTGCAAACCTCAACCAGCCTTCGTCCCACTGTCAGATACCTCGTCACATTTCTCCCCTCTGTTACCGAGACACCCGCTCTGTCATGGAAATCTGCTGTGACTTACACTGGTGTTAATATTGCTGTCAGTGGTGTCTTGTCAGTGGTCCCGTGATTACTGAGTGTTTTCTTTGCCTGTTCAGTAAGGAAAAGTTTGTTTGCTTTAAAGGGACAGTTCACCCCATAACTGTCTCCTGTTGTGCTGTTTATCTAGCTAGATCGTTTTGGTGTGAGCTGCAGAATTTTGGAGATGTCTGCCTTCCTTCAGTATAATGGGACTGAATGACACTTGGCTTGGACATTTGAAAAACTCAACAGTAGTGTCTCTTTCCAGAAATCATAACCTGGTTACTTAAAATAATCCAGACCTTGTTCTAGGAACTAGGGCTGCAACTGACAATTATTTTCATTATTGATAAATATGTTTATTTTCTAGATTAACCAACTATTAATCAATTAGTAGTTTGGACCTTAAAATGGTGAAAAATATTGATTGCTGTTTTCCAAAGCCCAAGGTGATGTCCTCAAATGTATTATGTCAAAAACACATTTTAAAAAATCTGTTTATTCTTGTAAAGGACTAAAGAAACCTGAAAATTTGAGAAGCTTAAATCAGAGAATTTGGACATTTTTATTAACAAATAACTCCAAATGATTATGAGTTCAAAATAGTTGGAAATGAATTTGATTCAATTAATTGTCGCAGCCCTAGTAGGAACTGCTTTCTTTCTAGGAGAAACAAGTAGCTCCTACATAAAACTGTTCACAACAAGGTCTGTGGATTAATTTGAGTAAGTTGTCTATGAGACATTGCTGTTGAGTTTTTCAAATGTATTTTTTGGCTCTTTAAGCACCACAATGCGAGTGCCATTTCGTCCAATTATTGGAGAGAGGGCAGACGTCTCTACAGCTGATAACTCCAAAACTCTGCAACTCACATCAAAACTATCTAGATGAAAAATAGAATAGAAAAATATGAATTTTTGATTTTTGTGTGAACTGTCCCTTTAAATTCAAGAGTTTATTTCCGACCTTGTCAAAGTTCATCACACGTTATCTTTTATTTACTGAACCGCAGACTAACGAACAGTGCCTCATTCAGTCAACTGAGAGGTTTTCTGACAAGTCTGGTGACATTCTGTATTTTTCTTAGTGTCAACAAATCCCACGAAAAGACCAAAATCAACAATGGAGGTATTGTGTGTGTTTAATCAAAGCCTGATATAACAGAGCTCCGTTGTTATCCAAAAACTGTGAGCACATCAGTGAGTCACACTGCTGTACTGGTGTCCCTTCATTACCATGAACACACACACACACTGTAGTTTATTTTGAGTTAATCCAACACATACCGTCCTGCTGCTGGACATACTAGGGCACCTACTGTGTATTAATCCACCACTGAAAATAGTCCCCAACAAATGTTGTAGCTCCTCTTGCTTGAGCAGCTGTTTTAGGAAATTACTGAGCCTTTTTAAAGACAAAAATGCATATATGTGAGCTCTCAAGATTTACTTTAAGTGTACACTATATGTAAAATATTTTCACCGCTCTACCGTGCCGTCACACAGACTTTTCTGACGAGAAACTACCATTATAGAAGTCAAATATCACTCCCTCTTGCTCAACCAGACTCCATTGGCAAAATTAGTAATTTTACCTTGCAGAACACAGAGTTGTTGGTCTACCACTGCCTTTTTCAGTTAGTTTTGTTTGTGTTATTGTGTGACTTTGGTGCATCTGATCTTGACTTTTAAAACATTGAAGTCACACAATAACACAAACAAAACTAACTGAACAAGGCAGTGGTAGATGGATAACACATAGTGATCATGTGGCGGCATCCATGAAAAAAACGATACTGATTTCTCCTATAGAGTCTGGTGGAGCCAGAGAGAGGGTGACATTTTCGACAACTCCACTTCTTATGATCAGAACTATCCCTTTAGGCACATTAGACACTGTTGATTTTGATCTTTTCATGGGATTTGACAGTAAGAACAAGAACAAAGCAAGACCAGCTTCTTTAAAGGCATTTTAGCTGTTTTAAAAATTAAGATCTCACTTTGGATAGAAAATTAAATACACTGAAATTTAAAATCTTTTAAGAGTAAAAGCTGAATTGCTAACTATGTTGTGTTAATGTTCATAGACCAGCAGCCAATGTAGAAGTCCTTCTTAATACCATGACTACTGCACGTATCTTTAAGAGCAATCATCAACATTTACTTTGGAATAAGAACAGATAAGTAACCTGGCAACCTGAGTCTTGATGTGTGACGAGGGACTTCTATGGTGGCTCCATGTGATTATCTTTTGTGTACTTTGGTAACAGTGTTGTCGTTTACACCGACTGTACCTGTTCATTAAAGTGACTCTGACTGCTTTATTTCTGACAGGATGCTGTCGGCTCCACCAATCAGCTCGCTGCTGGAGGGGGCGGAGGGGCAGAGAACGGCATGTTGGCGCCCCCACACAACGCCTACTCACACCATGGAGAGAGAGCTCGAGCCATGTCTGCGTCTGGGAAGGTAACATACACAAACACACACGCACAGGGCTGGTGTAAATGCTGTGTGAGGCACTAGATGTATCTATGATTTAATGTTCTTCTGTTGCTGCCTCTTGGCCAAATCATCATTGTACATGACAGTTGATTCTCAGTTGACTATTAAGGTAAAAAGAAAATAAGAAATTGTAACAAGCATCTTTGAACTTAAGGTGTGTTTAGTAAATTTTTAAGTAAAATTGTTTTTGTTTTTTTCTGAAGACTGAGTTGATGATACTGATTAGATATCCATTTGAGGCACTAGAGGGCAGCAGGAGACCAGAGGAGGACACATCCTCTCATCTGATCTCATTTCTCCTCCTCCTCTCCTTTCTTTGCTTCATCTCCTCTGTCTCCTCGTTCCCTATCCTTGTTCTCTCTCCCATGTTACCTTTCATCACCTGTCTTCGCTCCTCTCTTCCTCAAGATAAGAAACATAAGACAAGGAGAGGTCTTTTCTCCTTGTTTCATCTCCCCCTAGTTTCTTCTGGTTTCCTCTCCTTTTATTGTTTCCTGTCCTTGTTCTGTCTCTTCTTAACATTCATTTCCTCTCCTCTCTTTTCATTCTGTAAAAATACGTCATGTTATTCAGAAAACACATAGTATTATTTAGTAATTTGTTAATATTTATTATATTAAACTTTATAACATCACCTCCTCTCCTTCTT
This sequence comes from Lutjanus campechanus, assembly GCA_027495735.1. Taxonomy (NCBI): domain Eukaryota; kingdom Metazoa; phylum Chordata; class Actinopteri; order Lutjaniformes; family Lutjanidae; genus Lutjanus; species Lutjanus campechanus. Next base: position 14,867 of record JAJHUR010135923.1, on the reverse strand, counting down.
TCAGTCATGTTCGGCCCGGGATCAGCTGGCATTGACGTTGGGCGCGTTGAATTCGGACGCCCCGCGGAGCAGCAGGGACTCTCTGCACTGTTCCAGTGGTTACAGCACCCAGACCACCACCCCGTCCTGCTCTGAGGACACCATACACACACACAGTGAGTATACACACGCACACACATGTAAACATACAGTGAGTACAGAGAAACAACTGTAAAGAAGCAAAACACATTTCTGAATAAATAAGGCTCCTTGAGTTTTTACAAATTGATTTTCATCCATATTTAGTGTCTTCAAGCATCCACAAGATGTCTGGTTTCCTGTCACAGGAAGTTATGATCATGATTACGTGCTCTGTAAGCTCTCTGACTTTAAGGAACAATCTGTGATTTAAACATAAATTAAAGAAGCGTCTTCACCAATAAACACTGTCTGTACACAAGTCTGTACAATTAGATATGATTGTGGACACAAATTCACTCAGGGAGCTCTCTCCCTGGTAAATTAACTGTCTGTCTGTATGACTGAACCTCTCAGCTGTCCTCTGTTGACCTGTCTGTCATCTCAGTTATTTACTAGTTTCTTCTGTATTTCTCTGTGTTACTGATGTACTTTCTCCTCTCTGGTTCTCTGTTTTGTTCTTTCAGTAGTTTTGTGTTTTCTTGGCTAAACTTCCTTCCTTCTCTTCCAGCTGTAAGGAGAGATCCTCCCTCCTATGGTAGGTCTCTTGACTACCTGTCTGTTTATCAGCCTGTCTGTCTGCCTTCCTGCTTGCTTATTTCCCAGCCAGGGTCAGGGGTTCAATTGCATGTCATTGTAAAGAAATAAAATTCAAAGATTCAGCAGAAATATTTATCAGCTGTTGTTGGCTGAGAAGTTTCACTTCGGTTTGACTTGGCATGACCAAAATGGCAAAATTGGCATGCCAATGGAAAAGCCCCATATGTGTTCAAAAAAATCATTACAATTAGTAACCTGACATCACCAGACCAATTTGCAAATGTAGATTGGTCTTGAACCTTGCTCAATTTGGATTTCTAAAGGGTGTTACCAACAAACGAAGACCAAAATCCCTCTGGATGCATTTGGATAGGCCTACAACCAATTAGAGCGATGAAACTTTGACCAAATCAAACTTTCATCTTTATTATCAAAAAAGCTTTAATTGCAGTTGTTTGGAGAAAATATACCATCCAGTTTATTTAATACTGATGGGATAGCAGATTCAACGTTTCACAGCAGTGCCAGGAGGGGACCAGGTTTGACATTTAGGGCTGCAACTACTGATTATTTTCATTATTGATAAAATGCTATTAGAGTCTGTGGTGACATTTTCAAATGTCTTGTCCGTCAGATATTTAGTTAACTGTTGACATGTTAACTCTGGACATTATATAAACCATTAGACACTTAAATCAGGCTTCATTTGGATGTTTGTCTGAAGGTCTTTTGTCGACCTCTAAAGTTAAAGTCCAAATTTAAAGACTTGAACTTTACAGAAGTAGAACAGTATCAGTGTCAGACCAGAGATAAAACTAGATAAAGCTGCAATTAATATTATTGTCTTGGAGGGCGGGGGGATAAAGATACTGGTATATAAAATGTCAGAAAATAGTCCCTCCTCGTGCTTTGTGTGTGTTGGACTTTAAAAAAAAAAAAACAGTCATTCCCATCAAGTCTATTTTAGCTTCATTACTCTAAACACTGTGCTGGATGTGGGTGACCTAAAAGTAATTGCATTGAGTGTTCCCTGTTTCTGTTCAGAGTTTCCACACTGATGCATCTCCTAATTGCTCATACACACACAACCAGTGAGTCACTGATTTAATTACGTGTTCCTGCTGCTTCTGTCGTCCGTCTGTCAGATGATGGAAACACTTTATCAAATGTCATCAAGATAAGAAACAACATAAGTCTTAACAACATATCTTGTTGTTTGTCTGTCCCTCTAGCTGACTACGAGTCCATCTCTCTCCATGGAGACGCCGACTCCATCTCCTTACATCACCTCTCCCACGGCAACAACCAGTCAGACTTCGACAAGTCCTCCACCATCCCGAGGAACTCTGACCTCGGTTACCAGTACAGGAAGTTTGCTCAGTCCAAGCGCCCCTCCTCCACAGTCAGCCTATTGGCCGAGCCCGAGTTGACTGGCAGGTCCGTCCACCAGCTGCCGTCCCACACGGCAACTATCAGGCGCAAACCGTCCTCCAAGCCAGCGTATCGCAGGGGGACAATCAGCGGGGGGGTTCCCATTCCCATCTGCACCCCGCAGGTTCCCCTCAAAGCCCTCGGAGGAAACGGTGGCAGCGATGAGAATGTGTTCACAGTGCCCTCTGCTGGGGGAGCAGTAGGTTTAGGTTACAGTAAACTCTGCACCTCCACACAGAGCCTCAGTGCCTTACCTCCACCCTCCTCCTCCCCGTACTACCAGCTGGTACCTGGTCAGATGCCCATCCCGGTGCCTGTACCCACCGTACCCTCCCTGCCAGCAGAGGGCAGCAATGCCAAACAGCAACAACAGTACCAGCAGCAACTACACCAACAGCAGCAAATCAACCAACAACTAAATCATCAGCAGCAACGCAGTCAACTACAGCAGCAGCATTATCATCAGCAACAGCAACCATTTCCACATCAGCAGCCACATTTTCAACAGCAGCAGCAACTACAGCAACAGTTTCAGCATCAACAGTCACTGCTTCAGCAATCCCAGCAACTGCAACACCAACAGGATCAGCAGCAGCTGAACCAGCAGCAGAAACAGAAGCTGTTCCAGCAGCAGCAGCAGCAGCAGCAGCAGGCCACGCTCCATGCCTCCGCCTCCCAGGGAGAGGCCACCAATCTGGGCCACAGTGCTCACTACCAGCCCCAGGCCCCTCCACCCTCCATCCAGGACCAGAACCTGGAGCAGCAGACCCAGGGTGAAGGAGGAGGAAATATGCTGACCCAGATCAGAGCAGTAAAGCTCAAAAGGACCCTCACCAACGATCGCTCCGCCCCTCTCCTGCCCCCTCCAACCAATCACAAATGAGGCTGAACCACCTTCCCCTGCAGGTTAACTGTTGAATTTAATATGTTCAACACCCAGAACAGACACACCTGAGTGTGTCAGCACAGACCGCACAGAGCAAAATCACACGCACAGACTTACTTTTTGTGGACGTGATTAATCGCTGGAACTCAATGTGTGTCTTATTTTATTTGCTAAAGTTCTGCTTCCTTTTAGGCCATTTAGATTTCTGTTTGTTTTAAACATTTTTGAGACTTTGTCTTTTTCCTGTTGCTGCAGCGACCATCTTTTGCCTTTGTTTCTTTTTTTTGGTTCATGTTTGCATTTTGATTGTGCATAAAGTTTCTGTGTGACCCAGTCTTACCCATAGAACTGTTGATTGTTTTAGTTAGTATTCACTTCCTGATCACATGATCAATACGTGGCTTGTTAAGTAGCCACACAGGAAGCTTTTTTTAGTGTCTCAGATCCTCTTCAGTCCTGGGTGTGTTTGATTTGTCTGTAGCCTAGACTCCCAGAAGGGTGGGGTTTAGTAATTTAGTCCAGTAGCTGCACGGCATCACATGGTTGAACCATGGTGTGTGTGTGTGTGGAGGTTTTAATTTGCTGGCTGTGGGTCAATGTTGGTCCAGTGTATCTGAACAGTGAGTGTGTGTGGTTTGTTCCAGGTCGTCTCAAAGAGTCAAACACCAAACCCCGACGCTCATGACTCTGGAACAAAACGTCGACTGGGTCTGTAGATTGTAAATATATTTTCGAACAAAAATAGCTTTGGGAGCACCTGGGGAGGTCGGATGTTTTGCTTCATGGCATGTTGTTAAAGGTCACTTACTTTCTTTGACCCGTACTGACGTTTGAACTGAACATGAGTCACAAATTGAAAACAGTTTCTGCCTGTGGGATGCCAAATGGTGCCACTGAGGGCTGCTGTTTGTGGAAAAGGATTAAAAACAAACTGTGTGCGAATGTCTGGATTACTGTGTAAATAATTAGCTGGTTAATATGAGGAATAATAACATAAGGAAGAAAGTGGTTTGTTTGCAACTTTTAGAGGCAACGCTGTTGTTTTTAGGAGGAGCAGATCAACAAATATGGCTGACGTTGCTGAGAACAGCATGAAAAGCAGAACTGTAAAGAAAAACAGAGTTGACACGGCGCCATGTTGGAACCCTCTGCTACCACAACAGATAATTTAACATTTAGAGCCTGACCCACACAAGATTTTTTGAGGCTGATATGGAACCAATCACAATGTTTGTTTACAATAACTTCTGGGTAGAAAATCCATTCATCTAAAATACATGTTTTATGTTTTCACTGACATCAGTTTACCTGTTGAAGGACAAACTAAAGAAAACGTCAGCTTGAGTTCACCCAAATTAAAAACTAGCAGTCAAGTCTGACCAGCGGTACGATGTTGCCTTGGTTTACCTTTTTTTTTTTTAACACTGTAAAGTGTCCAGTTCAATACATCACTTGGTCAGAATTCTGTAACAACAAAATTAGAGGGCTCCTTATCAAAATATGTGTTTATGATAGAAATCAATAAATTATTTTTTCTATTTACTCTCAAATATCATTATGCTATCACCCATAAATATACAGTATTAGTCCTAAACAAAACAGGTTAAAAATCTTTACATAAATTACAAAGTAGATGTTCAGTTTTATCATTGGGATCAGGCAGCTGATGTGTCTCTTAAATTTGTGCGTAGAGCTGCAACTAATGATCACTTTCTTTATTGATTAATCTGCCAGTTATCATGCCGTTAATTTAACTGTCTATAAAATGTTAGGAACATGTTCCTTAAGCCTACAGTTTTGTCAGACCAACAGTCTGAAAAGCAAAGATTCCTCAAAGCTGAGCAACTAGAATGAGTGACTTTTAACTCTTTTGCTGGCTATTCATTGCTGATTAATTTTTCTGCTGGTAGACTATCTGTTATTCATCCAATCAGTTTAAACTGACATGTTCACATGACAGCTTTCCTTTGTCACTCCTCCAACATGGCAGCGTTTCCATCCCGAACTATTAGAAAACTCCAAACCTCCATTTACAGGTCTCTGATTTATCCTTCAAAAGGCAAATATCAGTGAATTTTACTGTTAAAAAAGTTCACAATAAAAGATTTTCATCTCTAATATGTTTAATAAAGACACTGGGAGAATCTGATTGTTTTAATTCAGCTCACTAAAGACCCGCTGAAATTCTGTTCAGTCAACATTTCAACTGGAAAATTTCCAAGGCAGAAGATTTACTTTTATGAATTAGCTGCTTACAGCCAATCAGAGTGCAGGACTGTGAGGACTATATGTTTTAGCTTTAAATTTAACTGTATTTATCTACAGAGTTTGGTTGGGCTCCAATAGCTGGTTCTATTTTGGATCCTGTTCCAAGTTGGTAAAATATTTAGATCTGTTGACTCGTTGACCTCTAATTCTCATAAATTCTATGTTCTCGCTTTGTGCTCTGTTCTTTTTGGCTGAGTACGATGACCTGATTCTAGATCTCTTATGTCTGTTCTCACATCTCAGAGATTTAGCCAGAAAAATATCAACAAGTGTGGATTTGATCAAAGCAGCTTCATACGTCATTGGAAGAAGTATTGACTGACAGAAGTCTTAAATCAGCATATTTATTAAATCATGGTGAGTAAAATAATCGCCCTTACCCAAATATGAACCTGATTTCAGACTGATGACGTTAATGGATTCAGATTTGATTAAAGACGTGTTGCCTCTAAAAGTTGCCTGTTGAGTGTCAACTTCAAACAGTGAGATGTCAGAGCATGCTGGGACGCAGGGCCATAGCTACTTATGAAGACTGAGGTTATGTCCTCGGGGAATATGGGGATGGGGGGGGGGGGTTAAATGAGCTGCAACTAATAATTACTTTTTACTTTTTATCAATTAAAAAAAATCAGAAAACAGTTGAAAAATGCCAATGACAACTCCTAAGAGCCCGAGGTATGTGTCACGTTTTGTCTGATCAACAGTCTAAAGCTCAGTTTATGATCATAGATGACAAAGAAAACTAGCAAAATTTTCATTTCGCATTTTTGCTTAAAAATGATTACGTATTATTTCGAATTATAAAAATGGTTGCTGATTAATTTCTCGTCGATTGACTAGTTGTCTCAGCTCTTTATTTTTCATTATAAACACATTCCACGTGCAGGTTTTTTAGGGCCGTTTCTGATATATTTTTACACCAATAATTTAACAAGAAATTAAAGTTAAAAAAATAAGTATTTTAGTATTTTCCAACAGAATTTCATACTTTAAGGTGTAAAGAAGGCTGTACTGTAGGGAAACTACTTTTTGTTTCAAAATTGAACAGAGTTTGGTGGCTCATTAAACATTTCTTCAGTGTGTAGGAATTCATGCTCAGGTCCTCAGTTTTTTTCAAATCCTGGCTATGACCCTGCTGGGAAGCTGCCCGACAGAGACCAGATGCATGCTGGGAAATGCAGTCTGGCCTCTGGTCAGGTGGTCCTGGTCTGTTCTTCTGTATTTAGGGATTTATTTCCTGCAGCACGTTAAAATGTTTATACTGTTGCTGAGACAAAAAAGCTGCCTTCTGAACAGTCCAAGAGCCTCTGATGTTGATGTGATTGATTGACTGATTGATTGATTGATTGATTGGACCCAATAAGCCCCACAGCAGTTGTGTGTGTGTGTATGTATATATTAGTGCTTCTATTCCTGGGAGAGATCTAAATCTATATATAAAAATGTATGTATACATATCCTGATTGTATTTTTGTTGATTTATTGATCAGACGATGTGATCAGATCTGACGCCGCCATTGGTCGTCACTCGTCATATTTTTGTAGAAAAGCTTTAAAAGGAGGAGACCCAGTGAACTTCCTGATTGTTTGAGGATCTGAACCCTGATTGGACGTTTGACTGTCGAGGAGCGAACGAAGGACTACACAGACGTATGGACGACTTGAACCAACAGAATGTAGAAATGTTTTGTTTTTCATCTTTTGATGTTCGCTGTGGGATCAATAATAATGATAATAATAATAATTGATTCATCAAATCTGGTGGTGCTCTTTTTTGTGTCTTGTATTTACTGCCACTTTACAGCTGGAAGTTTTTCTTTCTTTGACCTTTTTTGGGGAAAACAATTAGAAAAGTTGTTCTTGAATATTGAATTTTAAGGAAGCCTTAAGCTGCCTTGGTGAAATGTAATGAGTTAGTGTAATTTTATTTACCTTGTTGTGAGGTGTGTGTCTCTTTGTTGCAACGCTGCCATCTGCTGGTCACCTCTGGGTTGGGAAACATCTGAAGCTGACGCTGAAGTCTGTAGGAATAAGTTGGTGTAAATGAGGGATAGATTTAAGACTGAGAATTTATGAACGTCCATGAATGGCAATTAATCTTAATTTTAAGGAGCAAAATCACATCATATTAGGGCTGCATGATATGGTGTAAAAGATGTGTTGATTACTTTTGACATATATTGTGACAGGATGCACGATTTGTGGGAATTATCATTTTTGCATCACTATTTTCATTTTCACTAAAAACTATTAACATCATCATGATGTGACACTTGTTGGCATCTCTGCCAAACAAATATGTTTTCTTACATCTGGAGAACAAGATTTGTAGGTCAGGGCATTTCTGCAGCACTACGGTGTGTTATTAGGATGCTGTTTTGTCCTACACAACTGCAGCTTGTCCAATTTGGATATTGCACTTGCAATCAACAGTTACTTATTTCCACATCCAGCAGTAACAGCGTAAGACTACCATTCATTTGGAGCCATGTTTGTGATCAATCAAGACTAATGTTCACACATTAGCAGCAAAATCAGAAAATGTTGCATTGTCATCAGCAGTGACTTGACACTAGGCTATTACTCTGCAGCTGAAAGTAAACAGGTGGTAAATAAGGCAGATATCTTAAAGTACAAACAGTGATGCAGGAGAGAAACTAAACTTCAGAACACAGAGATTCATTTGGAGACTACAAAAGTAGTGAGAGCTGAACACAGACACTTAAAAATCTTTCTCTCTGCTCTCCTTCACACACAAGTCGAGTCTCAGCACAC
>JAJHUR010135922.1:0-19734 GCA_027495735.1 Lutjanus campechanus | reverse complement strand
CAGATGCAGTACAATGGCAGTGAATGGTGGCCATGGATAAAACGTTAAAAATAGCACACAAAACAAACACAAAATGTCTCCATCCTGCTTGTGTGGTGTAATCCAAGTGTCTGCGAGCCGCGACATTAAAAATTAACAGCAAGAAACTCCATTTACGCCATGTTTTTAGCTGAAATATCAGCTGTAGCATGTAGCCGGTAAGATGTAAACATGGCGTCGATCTCGTGAGACTTCGGCATGTGCGGCCATTAGGATATATACGAAGTCTTGCGAGATTGATGCCATGTTTACATCCTACCGGCTACATGCTACAGCTGATATTTCTGCTAAAAACATGGCGTAAATGGCGTCTTTTGCGGTTAATTTTTAATGTCGCAGCTCGCGGACACTTGGATTACACCACACAGGCAGGATGGAGACATTTTGTGTTTGTTTTGTGTGCTATTTTTAACGTTTTATCCGTGGTCACCATTCACTGCCATTGTACTGGATGAGGCTGCTACCCTGTTTCTCCTAAAACTCCAGGATTGTTTTGTGAACTGAAGATCTGGACCTATCATCACATCGGCATAATGGTGAGTACATATTGAGTGGGTTATCATGGAAAGTGTAGTATCCTTTTAAGTTGCCGTTGCACTACTGTTTTATACTGTTATATTTAAATTCCCTTTTTATTTAAAAATGTTGTGGCTGCACTTAAATTTTTTTAAATAATTATTCCTAGATTTATTTAGTTAAATTGCATTTGCACTACTGTTTTTTATACTGTTCTATTTAAAAATACATTTTAAAATAAATGGCTTGAATTTGCTGTATTTATTCATGTTTTACAAAGGGTTTAACCTGAGCCAGGCCTTACCACAACGATAATCATATCACAGTCATGCAGGCGTGGTATATTTTTTTTATAACATACTGGTATCGGATCGGTACTCTGTATCGGCCGATACCCACAGCACAAGTATCGGAATCGGTATCGGGAGGAAAAAAATGGTATCGGAACATCTCTAATATGGCGATGGGTGGGAGGGGCTGAACTATATAATGTACTCGCAACACACATTTAAACGCTCATCCATACAAAAGGTACAGAGTTTTCATTCTGTAAAACTTATTTTTGTATGGACAGTGATGCACTTTATTTTTGCACTGAGTTTTTGTTCTGTAAAATCTTTTTTATTGAGTGATGCAGCTGAGTGAAGCAATAATAAATGGGGTTGTTTTTTTTTAGTCATAACTTTTCTTGTTTTTGTTGTGATTACAACACTAGTGATGTATGTTACATTATTTTGATAAGTCAGAGGCAGAGTTATAATGTTAAATTCATCTTTACTCACTACATCTTTGCCTTTCTTTGCCTCAGGTGTATATATAAACTATTAAAAATGTTATCGGCATTGGTTATGAGAAGCAGGAAGTTATTGTTTATCAGTATCGGTGGGAAAAAACAGTTATCGTGTATCCCTAATTTCATGTTGTTATTCTCTTGTTTTTTTCACGTTTGAAAACTGGGGCCTGCACTATAAAGCAGGAATTGTGGTTATTGAGGTGACTTTCACTTTCACTTCTTACTGGGGTACACTGCCATGGTAACTTATGCTGAATGCTTAACCTGCTCTAGAGCAGGTTATGTTCTAGATTTAGAGATCAATATGGATAAAGCACCGCCTGCTAACCAATCAAGTCAATTGATTAAACGGCACTTGGCATCACAAAGATCCCGAGGAGCTCGGTGCACAGTGCATGGAGGAGGGAAGTGTTTTTGTTTGTGCTTCTTTTTCATTGTGCTTTTATACACCAATTTCATCTTACAGATGAGAGGCTCACATTCACACGTGTATAGTTTAATACATTTGATCATCTGTCTGCAGATCAGATGACAGACAGATGATCAGTAAATGTATTAAATTATATATTTCTCTTTCAAGTCAATTTGACAATGTCAGGTGCAGCTGAAAGAATGAGCCTAAAACTGTCACACGCACTACAAATACATCTAAGCAGCACATTAATTTAATTGAATACACAAACTTAATTATAGCCAGATCTACGTCTGATCCACGATCTGAAGGTAAATCCATTGAAAGGGTTCCCTCGTACAAGTACTTGGGTATATGGATAGATGACAAGCTTTCATTTAATGTACATATTACAACTTTAGTCAGGAAGCTTAAAGTGAAAATTGGCTTTTATTTTAGAAACAAGTCTTGCTTTACTTTGAGTGCTAAGAAAAAACTTGTGGAAGCTACTTTTTTGTCTGTGATTGATTATGGTGACATATTGTATATGCATGCAGCTTCCTCCATCTTACGTAATCTTGATTCAGTGTATCATGCATCTTTACGATTCATTACAAATGCAAAGTCCCTCACTCACCACTGCATTCTTTATGATCTGGTAGGTTGGACATCACTGACTATTCGCAGACAACAGCATTGGTCCATTTTCATTTATAAAGCAAATTGGGCAAAATTCCAGCCTACCTCTGTGACCTTCTCTGTGTCAGCTCTGGTAGTTACCAGCTACGCTCCTCTAAGTGGTTACTTTTCAATGTACCCCGGGTTTTAACTGATTCAGGGAAAACTGCATTTTCCCACTATGGCCCATGGGCTTGGAATAATCTGCAGAAAGATCTTAGATTAGAAACACTCATATCAATTAATAAATTTAAGGGCATCATAAAGAATGTGGTGACGGAGACATGTGCTTGTTTTTCCTGAGAGGTCCACTATGTTTTGATAGTTGTTCTTGTTGTTTTATTGTGGGTTTTTTATTGTGATTGGCTGCTACCATGGCCAGGTCTCTCTTGTAAAAGAGATTTTGAATCTCAGTGGGACTTCCTGGTTAAATAAAGGTAAAATAAAATCTACACATGCTCTGATGATGGAGCAGCGACAACAACCAGATGTGAGTGCACAAGAAGCTTTGGAGATGCAGTGAGAAGACTATTAATTTATGCCTTGAACTGCTTTTTAATGTGTGATTAATATTGTGTGTTACAAATATTTTAGTGTGTATATTCTTTGATCATTTTAACTTATATATAGTGTCCCTGAGAATCCTGAAAAGTGCTCTATAGAATAAATGTATTATCGTTATTATTTTTATTATTCACTAAGTCTGTAAAAAAAAATTTCTTTTGCCAGCTGTCCTTCCTGCATGAGGCAGCTGCAGGAGTGTTTCTTTCTGTCTGGATTATGATCGCCTTCTTTATTATTTGTCTAATATTATAGTTTGCAATTCATTCGTAAAATATGCCAGTGTGTCCTCAGTAGTCTTGTCCATGATGTGATCGGTCAGATGCTGCAAACGCTCATGTCTAGACTGGGGAATCCTGGGTGGAGTTACTGAGTTGATAACCAGCTTTGTGTGACTGCTTATGTTTGACGGCCTTTGTTAAGTTCAGTCAAGCCAGATCACTTAAAGATACCCTGGGTATGCTGAAAATGCTTCGTAGTACACCATTCATACAGGTCACCATTCCCTTCGATTGTCTGGGAGATGCTGCAATGCTGTTTTCCTGTTGGAGTGTGTGTGGACTAACAATATAAACCTGACCCTCAATCGGCATGAGGGTGAGTAGATAATGACTTAATTTTCATTTTGGGTGAACTATCCCTTTAATATCTTGCCTTGGTATTGAATTCAGTTAAATACAATGCTTGAAAATAAACGAATCATTACATTCACATTTATTTACGTTTAGCGTAGCACAGCGTTTTAGCTTTTTTGGAATTGGGTTTTGTACGTCACTAAACGGATATTTACATAAAATACTACAGATACAGATTTCTAAGAATGAACACAGCTCCAAATGTATTTCTTGGACTCGCCCATCGTCAGGCCCACTAGGAAGCAAAGCACAATCAAGCCATCAAGAATTAATAACACTACTTTACTAACTTTAATATTATTTTTGCCATCAACGCTATACTCGATAAATGAATATGTTTCGATACTATTTTCTACTTTTAACGCGAGGTTCAGACACAGCGAAGGGTTTTCACGGATCAGCTAACTTCCTTGTTACTTTGGCTCCTCTGTTGACTCACTAGTTCTTACGTTAACAGTAACGTTACCACAGGGAGCAGCTAACGCACATCAGGCGATTGGCTGCGGGAGTGAATCATACACCTTCCCCAGGCCACGGACACTTCCTGACTGGGAAGTTTAAAACCAACTGCCAGGACATAACTGAACATATCAACATTTAGCTAAACATACGAGGAATCGACTACTGAAAATTGTTCTACCCGACCGATTTGTAGAGAAGAGAATCTTACCTCATAAAACGCTTGAACCATTTCCACTAACACCCACTGCTGTCCGGACGCCATGTTTATTTTCTTTCGACAATGTTTTTCTTCTTTGTGTTGCTGGAGGATTGAAATACAAACTTTTACGCGCATACCGCCACCTACCGTACCGGAGCATGTACAATGGGTCGGAGTTTACATTCGTCTGCAATAGCATAAATATTACACTGTATAGTTGGCTAATTAATAAAACAACAAATAAAAACACTATATTCTTTAAAACACTTCCCCACACCGTGTCTCTGTTCTGTATCTCCCCTAAATCCGACCCTCGTCCAGCCTCTCTCATCCTATTTTCAAACTTGCCCCCATATGACACAGTGCATTAATATATTTTCAGCATTTTCAACTATATTTCAATGCGCACATATTTGTGAATCTACTTTTCTCAGCAGAACTAGTGTCCTGTTTAAACCAATGTGAAAAAAACATGATGATCTAGAGTAATGTCAAGCATTATTCTAGATCAGACCATGGCACAATGTGGCTCAGGCGATGCAGCCCACTGAAAGGTTTCAAGTGGCCCTAGGCCATCATGGACATACCAAAAATTTTAAATCTAGCAAAGACAGTGAATAGTATTTTGCTTACCATTAAACCATTATCAAACCTTTATTTTGAAAGGAGTCAGTGCTGTCTTCATCGGATATGATAATGAACTGTATCTTTTATATTTTATATTTACATCTCTTATATTAAACTCTAACTTTATTCACTCAGTGTTGTACATATGTACATTTTGCTGCTACTATCGTTGCAACCTGTATGTGGCATGGATGGTACACTGTAAAACATCAAGATTTGGACATGGCCAACAAAGTATTAGCCCACAATTCAACATGGCAATTCAGAAAGGGTGACTAACAGTAGAAATACTTCTGACCATTCCATTATTAGAGATTTGGCCATTAGGACCTTATATCATTTGTGTCTGGCCCATGGCAGCCTCATTAATTTCCCATGAAAAAAAATTGCCCACCTCTGCTCTAGATATAAGTATAGTAGTAGAAATATTTACAAATATACGTATAATAATTGTATCAATTTAATTTAAATGTTAAATTACTTCACAACTTAAACAATGTTATTTTAAAATGAATTTTGAATTAATTAGCCAGTCTGGCAAATAAAAAATGCTAATTTTGCTAATGCTACTTAAAAATCTGAAAACACAAGAAAATGGTGACAACAATGGAAATAAAGTCTAGCTTCTCAGTGTGGTATTTAAGCGCTATATGTACCATAGAACTTTAATCAGGCCTGAAAAGCCCAAAAATGCCCAAGCCCGACAAAATTCTGTTTGAACTCTTCCTGAACCTGTCCCTTACTCACACATTTCAGCCCACTTTTTTTTTTTTCACAAATTCTTATTTTTTTGTTTTGGTTGTTTGTTTGTTTTCGTTGTATATATTTAACATATGCTCACCACTAACTACACCGTAAAAAATTACATTACTCTTTGTCATGCATAACAGGACCTTCAATAAATATTTGATTACCAAAAAAAAAGCATATTTCAGATATTACACATCACATAGTATCACATATTCATCTAATAATATAGTTATACCAATTCAGCCTTTTATTTGGAATGAAATCAAAGGCAGACAGCTTATGAAATAAATGACACACTGACCAAATATACAAATTTAAACATTTATTACAAATAATCAGTTGCGACTGTAGTAGTTATTGCTAGCATTATGCTTTGGTAATAAACCCTTTTAACTTAGTCTTGACAGAATCTATGCAAATGATCCTTCAGAATGAAAAAACATACCTGATAATTATGACATAATACCTCAGAATTATGAGAAAACTATATTACAATAGCTGGATGTCATAATTATGAGATAAATATGTTGTTTTCTTGTTATCATGAGATACACCTCCATTTTCTCCACAATGCACTTCCGTATGTAAATCTAACAGAAAATATTTATGAATTCTGGTGCTGCGAATCTGCATAATTCACAGTAGAGCTTATCTTTTTGCATTGCTGTATAAAGGAGTGTACAATAGAGAGGTCTGAAAACAGCTGCTGCACTTGTGACAAAAAAGATATTTATTTGCTCAGTTTCTCATTATGATAAATGTTACAAGAAAAACATTTTCCTGTTAATTGAATAAGGAATGAATGAAAACTGCAATACACCGGGTGGTAAGATATGGTCCTGAGGCAGAAGTGTAAACGTTACAATAACTATGGCGGTAAGAAAAGACTAAATAATGCCAATTAATTATAATCCAGGCGAAGCCATTGAGTAATGGCTAAAAGCATATCATTTGCTTAGCTCAACAATGTCCTCTGAATGTAACATCAGAGGAACTGACACTACTCAAAGCAGTTCTTGGGTCCAAACCTTCAAGTCAACCATGATTCCAAGTCCAGTAAGTAACTGAAATCAGTACAGGTGTCAGGTCTGGCCAAAAGTGACTGTCAGGACCAGAGGGGACCTAACATTTTAATAATATGACATGCTACATCAACAGTCAGCCAATTAAAATGCAAATACTGGTCTGAGGTGAAGCTTTTTTGTGTTAGAAATTGCAGCATCTGAAATCCTCTTCCTCTGCATTTTTCCAACATAGTGTCTGACAATTTTAGAGGGGGACTTAAGGCAAATGCCATAATCATGATAACCTTGTCCTATTACCAGTCCTCTAGAGCAGTATTTCCCAGACTTTTTCTTTCTGGGGACCCATTTTTAAAAAATGACAAACCATACAAACCATTGTGACCCAACTCACAACAAGCCTTGCATCTCGGAAAGAATTCATTTGTGCATAAATGAACATTCCTGACCATTTTTAGTGCCATTTCTGCATCACCTTATTTTATCTTGCATATATAGCAAAAGTACAGTTAAAGTACAGTTACTTTATAAATAAGACATAAATACATTTAGGCTGAGTTAGCACGCTATCTGATTGCTTGTATTTCCTCTCATCAAGAAAACAAACCTAAAAAAACAGTTGAGACAACTCAAAATTTCAAGGCAACTTACTGTAATAGATTGCAAAAGAGTTTTGAGTCAAACTCAAACAACCTATTTGATATAATTTACTTTTCTTCTTTGGGTATACTTGAATCTTTGAAGTTTAACAATGAGCTGTCAAACTGATTTGTCATTATCTGGGTGCTTGAAAATGTAATGTTTCTTATTGACAATGTTAAATTAATAACTATCATTCACTTTCACTTCAGCAAGTTTACTAAGCAATTTCTGGCATACAACTCATGGGGTTTCTAGAACTCAAAGATTCAAGTTAATCCAAAAAAGAAATTATAAGTTGGTAAAAGTTTTTTTTTTTTTTTTAATTTAAAACCTTAAGTTGGGGTCCGAAAACTACTGGGGTTAGTTGCCTTGAAATTTTGAGTTTCAACTTTTTTTCTTTTTTTGCAGTATAGGACATTTATGCCTACTTCATAAATGAGCCAGAATAACTGCATTAAGGCAGACTTACAGGCTCTCGTATTCTTCCGCTCATCAGTAAAACAATATACACATTTTAAATACTTTACAAAAGGTGTGCTGCAGATAAAAATCTTAAATTTTGCAGAATTTCTTCCATAGCCTTTTATTTATTTGGTGACCCAAATAAAATCTCCTGTAACCCACCTGTGGGTCATGACCCAGTTTCTAAGAATGACTTCTCTAGAGTAACATTTCCATTAATGGCAGGAAGCACATTCAGGACAGTAGTAAATTGCTGCATCCTCATAGTTTGGCATTAATAAAAACAAGGTAAACAAACTATAGCTCTCTTAAAGTAAGAGAGCCAACAGTTGGGACATGGGATATTAGAGAAATAGCTGAACAGCAGGCTCAATAACAGTAACCACACAGCCTAGGCTTCAGGTCTCCAGGTGGGACTGTCTTAAAATACACTGGGAGTTTAAGGTATTGATGCATTGATGCTGGCCAAGCACAAGCACACATACAGATTGTGTGATGCAGCAGACAGTGCTGCTCATGGCACAGTAACCATCCACATTCCAGTATTCACTTCACTGGTTAACTGAGTTACAAGCAGTGATTCTGCTGCTGCTGAACCCTGCAACATATTAAAGCAGCACTTTGGGTATAACCTTCAACAGTAAAATTCAACCATAATATATATTTTCCCCTTTATTTTTATTTCCTGTCATTATATATTACTTGAAATCATCCATCAGGTATTTTGGGTGATATAGCTTGTTGTTTGAGTCTTCTTCCCAAGCTTAAAAATTCCCAAAAAGTTAACCCTAACCCAAACACTAAAAAACTACAATAAAGACCCCAAAGCTTTATATTTGTAGCACAGTAAAAAATAAATCAGTAAACCTGAAACGCTGATTTGAACACTACAATGACAATGTCCCAAGAAACAGTCAGTTTGTATTTAGTCATTGGTTTCCCCAGTCCCCCAGAGCCTTTTATGCAGGCTTCCAATGAATTCTGAGCAGCAATCCTCGACTTGGTCCTATTACTGTACTATTTCCTCTGGACCCCATCAAGATTGGGTTTACCTGCTGCCAGGTCAATTTGGATTTGGGTCCTGTGTGGTTTTAAATTGATACTCCAAGAGAATAAGCCATTTTGTATGTACTCACCACTATGCCGATGTGATGATGGGTGAAGGTCTTCAGTTCACAAAACAATCCTGGAGTTTTAGGAGAAACAGGGTAGCAGCCTCATCCAGTACAATGGCAGAGATTGGTGACCATGGATAAAACGTCGCAAGACTTCTGCACGTGCGTCCATTAAGATATATACGAAGTCTCGCGAGATCGACGCCATGTTTACATCCTACCGGCTACATGCTACAGTTGACATTTCTGCTAAAAACATGGCGTAAATGCCGTCTTTTGCGGTTAATTTTTAATGTCGCAGCTCGCGGACACTTGGATTACACCACACAAGCAGTATGGAGACATTTTGTGTTTGTTTTGTGTGCTATTTTTAACGTTTTATCCATGGTCACCATTCACTGCCATTGTTCACCTTCACCCATCATCACATCGGCATAGAGGTGAGTACATACAAAATGGCTTATTCTCACAGAGTGGAGTATCACTTTAATTAGTTGGGTTCATCTCTGTTTTGAATAGGATATTTTCAGGTCCTTTCTTGATTGAATTTTCCGGCCTACAAAGACCTCTGATCCACAATCCCACTACTACTCATACACAAACCATCACTGTCTGTATTCAAGCAGAACTGAGGTAAGCTCGCATGTCCAGCCGGACAGGAATGTCAGGATGAAGTTCTGTTATACCCTACATGTTTCTCCAGCCACAGTTCTGCTAACTGCATTGTCGATGCAAACGTGCTTGCTCTTGACCCAAGGCACATTTTGTGTTGTTTCTGTTCAAGACTTGTGTTACAGTGGACAGGATGATACATGTGGACAATTCCTGGTTCTTGACTGCGTAACACTTTTAAACCAGATTTAATAACTTTTGTGAACAAGTCTACGTCTTCCAATCCCCAGCCTAGGATTGAGGTATCAAAACCTCCAGCTCTTAGTAAATCACTCTTGAAAACACAGGCGATTCCAAAGCCATAATCTCGCCAGAAACCACTTTTCTTGGTAAGCACAAATTTGTTTTGTTTTGGGGCTTTCTCAGAATACACTAGCTTGGGGTTGTATTGACTAAAGACAACAGGAAAATAGGCCTGTCTGCTTTGTACAGCATTGTCTCTGCAGCGTTGCAAAGCATCACCATTAAAAATAAGATCAACATCACAGAAGAAGAGTAGAGTGTCATTCTCAAGCTGTGACGAGCCCAACTCCAGAGCCAGCCCTCGTGAAAAATTGCCTGTCATGGGGATTACGGACAGGTCAGCTTTGGGATAATTCCTGTAGTAGTCTTTGATTAACTGAATGTGTTTTCCTCTGTTCTGATTGCTCTCACTGTCCACCAGAATGACAGAGAGCTTAACACTTTGTTTGGGTATCAAACACACTTTCTCAAAGTTCTCCATAAAGCGGACAAAGGTCTCATAACGACCTGACAATGGGACAAGGATGTTGACCTTTCTCTGGCTTTGCTCCCACATTTCTCTTGTTGATTCATAGACCTGGAAAGGTGACAATAACTTCAGAGAGTTAGATAGGAAAGACAAGGATTGGGATTCAGAGTTGATGGCAGCCACAAGTTTGGCCACATCTATTTCTTCAGTTTCAGTAAAGAAGGGTCGGCTAAAGGGCTGCTGAAGGTAAGCATGCCGCCTCACCGGCACTGTTATTTTGCGTCCCTTGTGTTTTTTATACAGAAGCAATAAGTCTAAGATGTATTCTGCACCATGCAATGGATCCACCCTGTAGTAGCCATACTGAATCTCTTTAAAGTCAATGACACGGCCACGCGCTTTCGAATTCTCATTAATCATTTCCATCACCTGGAGTATAATGTCTTCTAGTGCAGTGCGAAACAAGTTCCCAAGGCTTTGCCGGGCCATCTTGTTTTCAACAGCTGAATAAATATGGCGGCCAGTCAGGAAATCCCACTCAATGACATCATTTCTGTCAGTGGGCTGATAGAGCATGTAGGAAGGCAGGGAACCTAGCTGCTGATCCTCCCACAGCACTTCTGTATCACTGAGGTAACTCATAATCAGGCCTTCACGATGGAGCAGGATGGTGCGGTAACGAAGCCTTGAGATCTCACGGCTCAGCATGAAGCTGTGGAGCCGGTACTGGTAAGCAGGCTTCTTGTTGGGGTGGAGTGTAATGGCACTGTTGATCTTGCTACTATGAAGTTCTTCAATGAAACCTTTCTTGTTGTGTTCATAGTTCTCATAGAAGAGCTGCTGCATCTGTGGAAAGATGATAAGAGCATGGAAGGCATTTGAGTGTCAGTACCAACAACAACTCTCAACTTATTGTATAATTTTCACCTTGATTAAAGGTCCCATATTATGCAAAATGCACGTTTTCCAGTGAAAATATGTGTCCCCAGCCTGCCTACAGACTCCCCTGATATGAGAACAGTCCACTCTCTTCCTCTCTTACTTGCACCACCTTTCAGTGAATGCAGGCCAAAACGCTCAGTTTAGAGTTGGCTCCCCATGTGACATCAAAAGGGGAGAAGCACCTCCTCCAGGCAGCTCACACTCCCTGTGCTAGGTGTCTGTGCCGCCTACTGAATCCCTGTGAGCCCGCCTCGCGGTCGCCATGTTTTTTCCTTGCCAACGCAACTCCGGTAAACAAATGAAGATGTACAGGATTCGGGCAAAGCACACAAACTGCTCTGTTGTTGGCTGCAGGAATGAACACAAAAGTCTTCATCTATTCTCCTCGTCTGACCCAGAGAAGACGCAGTGGTTTATTTTTTATTTTTAAGTGAACTGTCCCCACAACACTTGGTAATGTGTTGTGTGTGTGTGTGTGCCCTAACCATTTTACTTCGGACAGCTTCTTCAACGAGGCTAAAAACATGGTGTAAAGGCGTCTTTTACGGTTAAATTTTAATGTCACGGACACTTGGATTCCACCACATGAGCAGGATGGAGACATTTTGTGTTTGTTTTGTGTTCTTTTTTTACATTTTAAACTGGGTCACCATTCACTCTAAATGTACTGGATTTAGCTGCAACACTGAGACTGAGACTCCGGGAGTGTTTTGTGAACTGGAGATGTTCACCCATCCTCTCATCAGCACAGCGGTGAGTAGATATTGAGTGAATCTTCCTTTTTGGGTGGAGTATCGCTTTAAGGACAGTATGGTAACAGTAGTCTTGCTACTAAAAATCAAAATTTCACTCAAGTTAAAGTACTAGAGGACTTGCTTTTAAAACTACTGAAGTATTATAAAGTACAAATTACAAAGTACATCTTCTAATATCAACACATTGTTGTATTGTTTTCACAGTGCATTTACAGAGCCTTGTAAAAGGGCCTTCACATGATAAGAAATCTGCTCTTCACTCACTGCCAGGTAGGGCGCAGAGGTGCTGAGCGGACGCAGCGGAGCTCAGGGATACGTCATCAACAAGTGCGAGGTATTCGCGGTTGCTAGGCAACACCAACACTACTTGTTACACTGGAAAGAAGATGAGGAGGAGAACGATAATATATGTATACGTATAGTATTCACAAACCTGATAGCCCAATCTTACTATTGACATTTAGCCATGCATAACTCTTCCTACCGAGATCGTGGTATGTTTTGAAAGTGGTATTATATAGTTCAGGAAACTCAGACACACAGAGAATGAGTTTTTCTTTCTTCTTCTCTCCCTCTGCTTGTATGAGTCACTTCTGGCACATCACATAGAGCTGTTATCTTATTGGTTGCGCGTTGAAAGATCAGCGGCAAATGAGGTGAAAGTTCAAATAGTTTGAACTTTGAGCGCAGTGGTAAGCGGCAGATCCGAGCGACGCGCCAGGCCGAGGGTAGCGGTACCGCTTAGTCAGGCGCCACCGCTCTCTCCATAGGAAAACAATGGGATAGCCAGTGCAAAGTGCTTTTACTGCTGATCATGTGTAGGGGCCTTCACTCTCTGAAAACTCCTAAGCCTATAGAAACACCTATAAAAACTTAAGCACAGAAATGCAATCAAAAACAAAAAGGACATCTATTGTCATTTTCTGATGTAACTGTATTAAAATCACTGCATAAAATTAGATTGAAGCCAACTGTAAGGAGTTCTCCAGGTCTGTTAAATAACTGAGATTTCTTTCTGTCTTCAGGGGCAGTATATATACATTAATTATGTGGTATTTTTCACCCTGATAAAGACAATCCAACATTAAAAGCCTCCCCGGAATTATTTCTCTTTTTCTAATTATAATAACGTCTTTCTCCTGCTGTCACCATTACTGAGTTTTGTTTGAATGACATAGGGAGAGTTTGCTTGCTCTTGTTATGGAACGCGCCTGGATGACATATGTCTGCTTTTACATCAGTCCCAGTTGAGAGCGAGTACCGTGATTGGTTTCCTTCTGTGAGGAACACAGCATGTGGCCAATTGCATTTTAGAAAAGAAAAAACATCAACAGCTGTCTTCAAAGCTATGCTTCACCTAACCCGCAATTTCCACAAGGCACGGCCGTACGGTCGGAGCAATTCGCGGCCATTCTAGACAATGCTTGTGTTTCCACCAGAAGTGCCGCAGCGCGTCTCAGACGCTTCCCAGAAGTGGCTCGGCGCTCCGCTCCGCTTCAAGTACGCACAGAGTCTATTTGTGACGGATGCCGTGTCAATTAGCAAAGAGTTGATCGAATGGGCAGGAAGTCAGTCACAGAAAAGGGAGGGGGAATCCGGCTAATTTTCAAAATAAAAGACCCCGTGCAGAGTCATGATCATAAAGACAGACAGAAAAGAAATTATTTAACCACGTAGCCTGCTTATCCATGCTAGAAGCACAAAGAGCAAGGAAGGAGGACCTGATCAACAAAATCTGAGCAAGTAAACATGATCAGGCGGGCAAAACACTCCATTTCTGAAATGCTGCTGGAGGAGAGACTGGCAGCCGTGCAGAGGACAGAACAAAGCCACGGTGGATCACTATGGTAACTCATGCTGAACTCAAAACCTGGTTGGAAGCAGGTTATGTTCTGAGTTTCAGATTAAATCGTCCGTGAAAAGCACCACTTCTTTAACTAATTATTGTCCTAACAAGGTTATTTATGAGTGATATAGATTGTAAACTGGGGGAGCGCTGTACGTTTGTAATATCACTGACTGAAGCCCTGTAATACAGAAATGTAAGACAATGTAACACACTGTGTAACACACTAAATTACGATGAAACAACACATACCACCTTGATTACTCGTATTATTTACTATTTAAAGTCCGTTTTCCATTGCTGATATTGCAGCTCAGAACACCAATTAGAAAGTTCATAAGTCTATTTATCACAGAAAATCTTCAATCAGTCACATTTTATTTGACTTTGATTTGATCTCCAAATCTCTGTCAGCATGTGCAGTTGTCATGTTAGAAATAAACGACAGCATTGAGGTCACATTCAGTTGATCAGTAATTTTCTGACAGCATTCTTCTTCTCCTGCCTTGTTGCTGTTGCTTTCTGCCATAATACAGTATATTTTGTGTATTTTCGATAACTCTTAATTATAACATCCTGATGATTTTGTGGGTGGCTCGGGATCACTTCACTTTGAGCGGAAGAAGAGTCAAAAGACAAAACAAACGCCTCTTTTTATGTGAGCGCACACATAGTCTGAAGGAGAAAGCCTGGGTTAACAAAGCAAGTTGATAACCACTGTCGTGATACCAGTTATCTCTGACTCTGGGTTTAGGTTTTTTCGAGCCAATTCATGCAAAGAAAGCCTGGCTATGTTCAGCTTTCCATTGTAGTACTGCCCTCAGGTCTCCCAAGGGTGCATTTCAAAGTTTTAAAATCTGCTGTCACTCTGACTCATCTGTGTAGAATTCCCTAAAGATGTTGTGGGAGCGTGATCTGGGGGTACCATTTAGCTCTGCCAACTGGACCAAAATCTGCAATGGGATCTTTCTGAAATGCACTTCTATTTCTATACATGAACAAAATTTTAAAAACTTTAACTTTCCACAGGATTTATTATATCCCATCCACCTCCATCCCCAACAGTTCAAACCTCTGTTTTACATGTAAAATACATGAAGGTAAACATTCATTATAAACTTTGATGAACTGGTTGTGTGTCACATCTAATTAGTATTTAGCTTTAACAAGTTAGAGACTAAACACCACTGTAGACCATTTTATTTGCACAATTAAGGAACAAAAACTACAAAATCTATTATAATTATTATTATAGGCTACTTGTGGTAAGCAGTGGTGGGAAGAGTACTTAAAATCTGTACTCAACGACAAGTAGCCTACTGTCAGATTGCTGAAAGATTACTCAATTACAAGTATAAGAACTGCTGTTAGAAATATACATAAGAAAAGCACAAAGTATTCGTCACAGAAACGACCTAACTAACCAATAGTTGAAAACACTAACAATTGATTAATCATAAATAATTTATAAGATACAAGACACATTTATTTCCTCTTATTCATTTTTTTCTGTATTTTTTTCCACGATTTTAAATGAATATTCCACCTTGTTAAAATAACAATCCTGGAGTTTTAGGAGAAACAGGGTAGCAGCCTCATCCAGTACAATGGCAGTGAACGGTGACCACGGATAAAACGTTAAAAAAAGAACACAAAACAAACACAAAATGTCTCCATCCTGCTTGTGGATTACACCACATGAGCCCTGTTTCTCCTAAAACTCCAGGATTGTTTTGTGAACTGAAGATCTTCACCCATCATCACATCAGCACAATGGTGAGTACATACTGAGTGGCTTATTCTAACAAGGTGGAATATCGCTTTAAGTACAAGTTTAATTTTGCTTATTCATCAAATAAGGTGCAACTACTGCCATGTCTATTGATTAAATACCCATCAACACATTTTTAAGTGGTTAAATTCTTAACAGCAATTAATTGATTAATGATTAATCATTAACATCCTTACTCCAAATGTGTGCTGCCACAGCATTTTGTATTGTTTTTTGTCTGTATCTCATTGTCTTTATTGGCCCGTTTTATTACCTGATTGGCTACTAAAAGGCAGATGAAACTCTTCTTTGATTTTAATAGTAACTCAGTAGATTGCATCTTTTAATGCATATTTAAGAACAAGTAAAAGTACAGACTTCAAAATCTATTCATATTATATACCCCCCAAAAACATTCAATTTGAGTATTATTAGTTACTTCCACCCCTTGTGGTAAGCTATATATTATACTATCATATGAAATTATAATGAATGTAGGCTAACATTATATAATTAATATATCAAATTAAACTAATATTAACTTTATACTATGTAATTAGTTTTACACTCATTTATAAGAACCAGTTACTCATCCAGGTTGTGGATAGTGTATCTGCAGTGGACAGATGCAGATTTAACCAGAGCCAGGATGCCAGTACCATTGTGCCAATATCTGCTAACAGCAACATGTTCCCCTTGTTATATCTTACATCAATTTCATTAAAGCTATTGTCATGAGGTTAATAATGAGTTGGCTGTATAGTCAAATAAAACCCATAGCAGTTTAATAACATACAGGCCTTAGTATTACTTTAAAGGGCAACTCTGTCTTCAAAACATAGGCTGGCCTATATATTGCATTAGATAGGATAACCTATTATGTAGGGCTGGGACAATATGCTTTTCTCATGATTCTTTTACGATTTTTTGGGTGCAAATTCGATTTAAATTGCGATTCTTCGATATTGCAGATTTTTGTGATTTTTAGTTTGCTTTTTTTAACACCAGACCACGTGAAAAAGTTGAATGATGACGATGTCTACAGACTATATCAGGAGCCATATTTCTCAAAAAATGCACATCACATGTGAGTCAGTTTTTAAGATTAATTTAGCAGCAATATATTTGAACCAACTGTTTGAACTTTGTACTCTCTTTTCAAAAGCATGGACTGCATATAAAAGAGGTTAAAAAAAAAAAAAAGCAAAGTAGTGCAGCCATGACTGCTGGCTGCTGTTCAAGGAAACGCTCGACTATATCATACTACATACTACATCTACCTGGTTGATACGTCAGTTATCAGTTTGTGCGCGGGGAGCTCCAGCAACTTCTGTTTTTGCTCCAAAACATTAAGTGCTGTGGCACTTCTATGGAAAAATCCAGTCACACGCCGTGCTCGTCCGAGTAATCTTGCTACAGCCGGCAGCTTTAGGGCACGCTGAGAGGCTAGGTTGAGAGTGTGCGTGTAGCACTTGACGTGGAGAAAGCCGGCTAACTGTGCGGCGACAACCATATTAGCCGCATTATCTGACACTAAAGCCGTGTCTTTCTCTGTGATGTCCCATTCAGTCACCACATTACGAAGCAGCTCTGCTACATTTGAGCCAGTATGAAACTCATGCATGACCCTGGTCTGGAGGACGTGGGAGGACAGAGACCAGTCTTCAGCGATGTGATGGTGGAGGTTTTATCTCCGCGCATTTTTGCAAGTTGTCCACTATTCTCCGCCTTCTGTTTAAGTTTTTTCCGCAAACGGATCTAACGTCATGTTACTAGATAGTTGAAGAAAAACATTTCGCCCTCTGCTGGAGAAAAGCGGTAACTTTTTTCCCACCCGGCTTATAAACATAGACTAAAATGAAGCATTTAAATTAGGAAAAAAATCTACTTTTGAACAAAAAAATCAATTTAAAAATCGTAAAAACAAAAAATCGCGATATTTATGTGAATCGATTTTTTCTATTATGAGTTTCATTCAAATTGATTTCATGGTTTTGCCGAGGGCAGCAAGGATGAGCTACAGACTGAGCTGGTGTACAGACTGAACAGTTGTTGTTTATCAAGCCACTGCAGAAGCCTGTTGATTTTAATCAGGTGTGTTGAATGGGGAAACTTGTAGGGCAGTGGACCTTGAAAACCAGGACTGGGAAACACTGGCATAGACTAAAACTTTTTTCATTGCTATAATCTTTCAATTAATCTGCATTTTTTCTCGATTGGTCTTCTGCTTTAAAGCAGTCAACTTTTATGACTTCTTCCTTAATTTGATCAAAATTTGATTTTCGTGAGCTCATCTTGAAAACTTGAAAACTGTAGACTTGTCAAAGGATTTTGATTTGTTGATCTGATTTTACTAACCAACCAATTTGTATCAAAACAACTCAGTTTCAAAAACTTGCAATAAATCATGAACTCACCTCAAGGGCGTGCCACGAATGTTGATATCTCATAACTGGCTGCATAAGACTACAAAAATCGTTTTGCACCATGTCAGGGCATGACTTAGTGGCTGCAGGAATTTTGGTAATGATTAATTAAAGTGGGCGAGACAAAAAATCTAAATTTATAGGCAATTCATTATCCAAACTTCTAAAAAGCAGCCGTACATCCTACAGAGCTGAAATTTCCTCAGCACATCTGCTGAATTGTGACAAAAGTTTGCCTCACTGCAACCTGTGGTCAACTCAAAAATCCATAACTCTAGAATTTTCAAAATCAATTAACATCTGTATTTTCACAAGTTTTCTTTTAAATGCAATCAAAATGGACAATCATTCTCTAGATGGTCAATATCAAGTGTTTTGAGTTGCGTTCAGATCGCTCAAACGGTCTCAGCTTATTTTGGTGGATTCCATGTGAAACTGTTTCTCTTCTCCTCAGGTTATTAGAGATCTAACTCACCATTTTACAAAATCATGATGATGCACTGATCACCAGCAGAATATTTTATTTATTTATTTATTTATTCATTCATTCATTCATTCATTTTATTCAATGTATTTTTGGAAATAAATTATTTTGTAATGTCTGCCATATTAAAACTACTTTATTTGAAAATCATGAACAGAAATGATCAGAAGAAATTCTGTGTAAAGCAAAATTGAGAATGTATAGTATGATTAAATGTATTTACCGCCCTGAGCACTATGTCACCCTTAACCTAACCAGAGCACAGAGGTCTGTCTGTGCCCAGCTGAGATGTGGCATCTTGTAGGGGTGCAACGGATCAAAAAACTCACAGTTCGGATCGTATCACGGTTTTGAGTCACGGGTCGGATCATTTTTCGGATCAGCAAAAAAGAAAAAAAATGGTGGAATTAGGGTTAAATTATTTTAAAAATGCACTTGGCTTTGATCTGTCTGTCTGTAATTATCACCATAGTTATGTAATGTAATAATAATGATGATAGTAATGATAATGGCAATAATATTAAAATCTTCAAACTTATACAGTAAGCTACTGTTCTATGTATATACTATACATACATTAGATCATTATACACTGAACAGTATAATACACAACTATGCTCTGTAGTCTGGCTCAATGTCCCGCCTACAGCACTATCTGATTGGTTAGAAGTTACGGGTAATCAATCAGCACAGACACACTGTGTCACAGACAGGGTGAGACAGAGCTGCACCGGTGATCAGAGAGGAGCTGTGTAGAAGTTAAGACAGCTGATATCACCAAAGTTTCAATAATTATCACAGTGTTATGATCTGTTTCTTTGACGACAGCAGAGTTACATCAGTGAATAAAGGCCATAGCCTGGATTTCACTCAAGACAATGTGACAGATTTTAAATCAGTCGCTGTTCTCAGAGATGCGCTGCACGCAGCAGCATGTGTTTTCACTGCAACTCTGCATTGAGATTTCGGGTATTATAACTTATACAAAAGTAACAGTAAAACTATGTTGCTCACACGTAGACCGCGGATCACATGCATGCCGAACCGTGGAAGGCGAACCGTAAGAAACACGGATCAACTGCGATCCGTTGCACCCCTAATATCTTGCCTCTGGCAGTGGAAACTGGTCCACTCCATTTAATAATAATAATAATAATAATACATTTTATTTGAAGGCGCCTTTCTCTGCACTCAAGGACACCGTACAAAGATACACAAAATGCATTAAAAAGAA
>JAJHUR010135921.1:50082-128075 GCA_027495735.1 Lutjanus campechanus | reverse complement strand
GCAGGTTTCCACTCACATTCGTGGGTGGTTTGTGGGTGACTCTTTGTAGATTATTGGATTGCAACATGAATTAATTAAAAGAAAATAATAAAATATTATTCTTTTACGTAAGAAAAGGAAGTAAATGCTTCTTTCATCACTACCAACAAGGGCCATGTTTTCTGCAGAACGAGTACTTTTACTTGTAAACTTTGAACATACTTACTTTGACAGGGTTTGAATGACGTTTACTTGTACTCAAGTACTTTTTTGTATTAGTACTTTTGTTGATTACAACTGTCACAACTGTTGTCCCTCTGCTGTAGAGACTTAAGAGAAATAATGAACACCAACAAACCTTAATTCAGATTTTATTTTATCGTGACTTGTACTTTAACTTGATGAAAAATTTGCGCTGACACTGGGCGGGCAGCGTGTCTGCTTTCTTCTTGAGGGGAGAAAACAAAGTCACATGGCCGCCACACAACCAAAAACATCATTCAATATGGATGACAGGCCTCCGCCAGAGAGGCAGCGCCCCCCCACCCCACCCCCATCCCCAGGTATACAAGAGTGGGCCTAAGCAAGACATGAATATCTGTCTCTTATACACATCTTATATATATATATATATATATGCCTGTATACTGCTAGCAAATTCACAGTTCTTCTTTTCATGGACATTTTTCTTTTATTTTTGTTTTACACCTGCTTTCCCATACCAAGAAAGCCCCATTGTGTTCAGTTGAATTGAGTGGGATTTCCCCGGATACATGTAACCGTGCGTCATACTACAGTAGCTTAATAGTCTCTCTATGTAGACGTATGTGTGTGGGTGGAATGGGTGAATGAGCTTTTATTTTTAAACCCTTGAATATTTAACATTCAACTGCTCCGGTAGAAGAGGAAGATAAAATAAGATAAACCTTTATTAGTCCCACAACAGGGATATTTGCAGTGTTAAAGCAGCAAAGAGGATAGCAAAATAGAAAGAAGCATCAATAAAAAAAACAGTAAATAAAAAATAAATAAAAGCAAGAGGAAATGTAAAAAATAGAATAGAGGATAGATATAGAGGAGATGAATAGAAAAACAGTAACATCTGGGTTGACACTCAGTCTCCACACTTAATCTTTTCCTCTGTCTCCTAATTGTTCATCTCAATGCAGACATGTGACCGTCCGCAATTTAGCCCACAAGTACGTGTTCACCTTGAAGATGCATCCCAGTGTTACCTCTGGGACCATTGCCTTCAGCCTGCCACAGGTAGGTTTCAGTGTTTAAGGGCAAAATGCTGTGTATTGCTGTTAAACTGTTTTCTGCTGGTGTCATCAAGAGTGATTGATTTTGTGAGACATAATGAATCTTTTTGCCCTATGTAGCTAACAAATATTCTTGATGTTCCTTGTAAAACTGTCTGTCTAAGTTATACATTCATTTAACAGGTGATATCCACTGTTTTCTTTTACAAAGCACTGGTGAACGTCAGGGTTTTTTCTTTTCTGCAAACATGTTTTTGTAAACTTTGATCGCAGTATGTGACCTGAAGTCAAGATGTCTTCTAGGAAAAGTTGTGCGTTAGCTTGCGTGGTTGTGGTTGTGTGTGGGCTCTTTGCATGGACCTCTCTGTTTGTCTCAATCTGTCTGTTACTGCTTTTTCCTTTTTTGCCTTGCCTGTCTCTGCCCGCTCTTCCTCCGTCTATAAACATGGCAGCCACAACGGCACACAGGTACTACTGTAACCTCCTCAAGACGGTCTTATTTTACCACAAGAAATCATTGAAGATTATCGATTGATTGATTGACTCATACTTGACATGGTAGCTGTCATTGGTCACGAGTTATGTATTTTAGTGTATAGAAGTGTTGTGAAATAAGACCATGCTGCAGAGGATCGTTGCACTGATGTCTCTGTGAAACGCGTAGTGTTGTTCATTTGAATTGTCTTTGTTACTTTCTTATCGTTAGCTAAATGGTAACCAAATGTATTTTTCATTGCAACAATGTGTCCTAATACAAGAGGAAATAAGACATGGAACTAAATCAGTTACTGTCTTTTGCTCTTTACAGAGAAAATGGGCCGGCCTCTCGATTGGACAAGAGGTTGAAGGTAAGCTTCATGTTTACAGCGTAAGACTGGTGAATTTGTTATTCTTAACAAATCGCATAAAAACACAACTGATCTTAAGAGTAAAAATATCTAATTCCTCTATTTAAAAACACATCATTGAGCCTTGATGAGGCTGACCGCCAACCTCTGATTAGAGGGCATTAACATTAGAAATGGTCGAGTCTGTGTCAGCCTTCAGGATGATTTAAAACAGTAGGTGGCGTTTTGAGCCACCTACAACATCGATGTGTTTCATCACGATAGAGTGATATAATTTAGTTTACAACTCAACAAATGAGTTTGAATGTGCGGTGTGTTTAAATAACACCATCCCTCTCTCTGCTTCTCAATCTTTATCTATATCCTTATGTATCCATCACATGGATGTATTGTACACAGGATACCAGACCCAGAGATGGCACCTATAGGAGTTCCTTACCTGACACATACGGCAAACAGTTTTCTAGCTTCCAGGCTTCCTTACTTCCGTGGTATGTGGCCCACTGAATATGCGCAGTTGTGTGTTTCCTGTTTTACAAATATAAAGCCTCCATTGATCAAAAATTCACAATAGAAAGAGTCACAACTGACCTTGTTTGCATTTTGAGGTGTCCTGTTAACAAGACCAAGCGGAAACGTCCTATCTATGTTTTCTTAATATATATGTTATTACAAATATATATGTAAATAAAGCTAACCATGTAGATACTCATGTAGTTTTAAGGCACAGTCACACATGCGTGCATTACCGTCTTTGCATCACGTGGAGTTGGTTGACGCAGAGACACGTGTGTGGTGTTTGCCACAGCAGACGATCCCATCAGACATCCACTACACTTTTAGACAAGCATCGAGTTAAACCAGAGTAATGTCTTAGTCTTTGTTCAGTCAGCAGAATGTGAAATATAATGATTTTTAACTTTTCGTATAGGAAATGGTAACAGGTTAGCAGTGCTTCACGTCTCTCTGCAGGCTGCACAGATGTCTGATTGTTCTAAGACGCCCTCTCAGCCTTTTGTGATGACTGCCATTAATTTGCCATCTATTGATTAGCGGTGCTTGACGCTCTCTCCTATCTCTGAGTGCCTTTTGAGTCACAGACACTTCCACCAGTTGAAACATAATAGCCTTTGATATCAAATCTAACCTTCAGACTTTGAAGGATTCATGCAGCTTACATGTGACTGACTTTGAAAGCTGCAGTCTTTCTCTCTGCCAGAAAAACATGTCACCGTGCTGACTTCTGATGGTCACATTCAATAGATTGCGAATTATAAGAGGGGTAAGTGGGTTTGGCTATTATTTAGATGTCATGAAGGGGCGGAGGGAACATGATTTACCCAGCACAGGGAGAGACAGTCTAACAATATGGGTGGGTGGTGTCACTGCACATCTGGCCATCAGAGGCTGGCCAGCATCCAGGGAAAGAGAGGGCCGGCTCTTTGATAAAATATTTCACTCTGCTCCCTCAGGCCAAGCGATGCCCAAAATGATGGGCACTATTATGATACTGTCTGCATATCAGCCATGAAAAGGAGGAATGAAAATATAATCCACTGAGTGACAGAATGAATACGCCTCATGATGCTTTAATCTTTCTCGACATTGTCTGGAGGAAAACAGCAAAGCCATGGCTCTCTTTATTATTTGATCAGAGGAATATTCTGTCTGTGTCTTTCTGTTTAAACCGGCTATATCACAATATTTGAACATTCAATTAATTTTCCATAATGGATAGAATATTTCAGCTGTGTCTCCTGGTAACTGTGATATGAATAATGCAGCAGTGGTGCGGGTGTAATTTTCCTAATTACAGCGGCGGAAATATCAGCCCAATCTACTGTACAAGCTCGATACTTACAGAGTATCTCATCTCCATAATGAGGCAGTCTGAAGACGTGCAGACAATTTGAATAGTAAACGAGTGCAAAAAGCCATATCGAGTTCAGGCACCGTTTTGATTGTAGCTGCCTGCTAATAAGGCATTAATTGATTTGGTAGCCACTCCAAATGCACAAACGAGCTCAGACCCTGCTGTTTAGTTAGTGTCTAATTGAACATAATAAGACCATAAATATGAGATACTGGTAGATGTGCCACAGAGCTGTGTGTGTGGGGGGGAAACAAAGCTTTCTGAAGCACTCAAACTGCTTCGAAGCATTTGATACAGTTAAAAATGGCGGCATCTGCTGGCCAAACCTTCGTCATTACATTATATGGTTGGAATACCATGATGAAACAGGATGCAAATGATTTTACTGCTTTCATGGTTGTTTTTTTGGTCAGTAGAGCTTGTATTAGAAAACTGTTTTTAAATACTGAGGTAGAAACCTATTTTATCGCAAACAGAGCAAAAGAACTTCAATTTCAGATAAATCAGGCTACATATTAACCCAGTGAGACGCAATAAAATGAACCCAAATCTGTCCAAGTTGTGTAATAAGCGCAAGAATACTAGAAGGCACATTCTTTCACTGTTTATTGGAATTAATTTCTGGAAGAAATCAACGATATGCTCGGGCAAACAGAAACCATTTCTCCTTTATCATGGATTCTTGGTATACATGATCCCCCAAATATTCCTCCAAAGCCACTAAACTAAACTAAACTCCTCTGTGCTGGGAGATGCTTTTTATTAAAGTGGGTGTCAGAGGAACCCTCTAGCATCACACAGTGGGTAATTAGTGTGTTTATGTTCATGCCTCTAGAAGCACTCAGCTTTTATTTAAGACCTTTTCAGTTTTATAGTCTGGAGTCCTTTCACAAATTACTTAGGGCCTGATTGTTTGCAAATGATAACTCTCTGTGGCCTGGCAAGGAGACAGTACATGTATTATTTTCGCTGCACTGTGTCCTGACTGTGTCTGTACCGTCAGGACACTGTGCAGTCTGTGCAGCTGAAGAGCCAGACACTTTCTTCTTGTTTCCCTGCCCCCAAGTAGCCCCTAAAATCAGTAAATGCAGCTTTAATTTCAGTTAGACAGCACTACACAGGAGGACCTGCAGGAAACGCAGCTTGATTTGGGCCATTAATGGGTCGCTCAGCTCTAAGAATAACTGTCTTATCAGAAATAATCCACATCAGTGAGAGATGCTGTTGTCTAAACTACATTGTATAAACCTCACCACCGCCTGTTGTTTATTCCTCCCCTGTAGTAACAACCTACAAGTTTGACAAGTCCAAACAGTGTATAAGCAACATGACAGTGGAAGTTGACTTCCTGCAGAAGAAGAACGCGGACAGCAACCCCTACGACTCTGACAACATGGCCCACGAGTTCATCCAGCACTTCAACAACCAGGCCTTCAGCGTCGGCCAGCAGGTGATCAGGGCTTTAGGGGGCTAATAATGTGCCGGTCTAAATATTCACCAGCACTGGTGAAGCTCTGAGTTTATTTTAGAATTCAGCCAAATGGAACAATTGAATTGTTTCATTGGCTCTGCTAGTACAACTATGTTCGAATTGTTTGAGGTAAGAAGAGGTTTGTCTGTCTCTTATCTCACATATTTTGTCTTGCTCCCTGTGTGTCTGTTTTTTTTTTTTTCTTCTTTAGCTGGTGTTTAGTTTCTGTGATAAGTTGTTTGGCTTGATGGTGAAGGATATGGAGGCCATGGACCCCAGCATCCTAAAGGGAGATCAGTCCACTGGCAAGAAACCAAAGGTATCTGGAGAAAAAGTTGTCCCTGTCCCATAATGTTCTTCTTTACCATTATATAGCATGGAAATTATAATATTAATGAACACAATTAATTTTTCTATATTTATATATTCAGTAGTTTCCTAAAAAGCAAAAAATACTCACAGATACTGTTTTCTGTAGTTGTGCAGAGGAGTCTTTTTTTGCTTTTTATTGTCGACCCATGATCTTCTCTTATGCACCTGTCGATCTACTCGTGTAGAAGTTTTTGCCAACCTTTGCTTTGATGACAGCTTTCCGCACTATTGGTGTAATTTGAACCATGTATACAAAAATGAAGAAAAGAACATTTAGTGAGAAGGTGTGTCCAAACTTTTGACTCAGAGAGGAGTAAAGAAACCAGAAAATATTCACATGTAAGAAGCTGAAATCAGAAAATTTTGACAATTTTTCCCTTAAAATGTGACTCAAACCGATTAATCGATTATCACAATAGTTGGCAGTTAATTTAATAATTGATTAATTAATAAGCGATTAATTGTTGCAGCTCTAGATACATTTGTACTGATGCACTTTGCACAGCCATCTAAAAAACATCATGCTCAAACAGTGAAACAAATATTCTACCTCCATGAAGGAAGAAACACGCAGCCCACAACATGACTCAGTTTTGCAGTACTGCCGCTTCTTTTTATTTAAACCTTTTCACACATGGAACGTTTAGTTTTGATCGCTCAGCTCTGTTCAAACATTCAGATTAAATTGAAATAAACTGCATAAATTGCACATGGATGTTTTGCTTTTTTCTTCCTTGAGCATAAAGTCCACACAGCTGATATGATGACAGCACTGCTGACAAGTCTCGCTCACATTCTAGCTGCTGTTCATGTGACACATGCTGCTCATCTGTATCACTCGTGACACAACTCTCTTTACAGCATGTAGCTCAGCGTTTAGTTAAGCATTTACATGGTAGTTAAAACTACTGGGTCATACCGGTGTCCTGAATGATTATCATCTCCTTTGTTTCCTTCCTCAGATTGAGATCGGTCTGTTGCTGGCAAACAGTCAGGTGCTTTTTGAGAAGTCAGAGACCTCATCCGTGACTCTGGTTGGTGAGTGTCAACAACACACGGCTCTTATAACAGTTAGTTAATTATCACCCAGCAAAAACAAGAACACTTCATCTCAACTAACTACAGTTTGGACACAATTGAAATGGTTTTAATTGCGTCTTTTGCATTTTAATCTCCACTTAACAGTCAGTGCAGATGATAAATACAGCCACTCAAGGTGACGTGACAGTGAGCTGCTAAAACCACTGCAAACCTCACACTTATTTCTAAAGAAAGAAGTGTGTTTTTACTTTCACTGGCCGTAGGATGATTCTCTATGAAACCACAAGGTGGCACACTTCACGCATCTTCTACATCTTGCTCCCCCCCCTCACATAGTGTTGCCAGTGGTTCAATATTTAAATCCAACTGTGCCAAAACCCACCTGACAGGTAGTTTAACCTTCATAACAAGACATAAATATAATAAACTCTGGTGACAAATGTTGTGATAATTAATTTAACACATCAGTCTGATAAATTCTTGAATTGACCTCATGTAAAAGACAAAGACTCCTGCTACAGTCTCTTATAATATCAATAAAAACACAATACATAAGAGTCAATAGAAGCATGTTTTCAATAAATAATCTAAAACATTAAGTCTCTTTGTTTTTCTTTGTCTGACTCTCTCCAGGGAAATCCAAGACCCGAGAGTCTCGCCAGTCCATCATCAGCCCAGACTGGAACTTTGAGAGGATGGGCATTGGCGGCCTCGACAAGGAGTTTTCTGACATCTTCCGCAGAGCCTTCGCCTCCCGAGTCTTCCCTCCGGACATAGTAGAACAGATGGGTGAGATTCCCTCTTTCTCTTTATCCCGCCATCACTTATTCATTTGTTTGTGCCTTTTTATGCTGTCTCACTGCGAGTCAGACGATGATTTCGCAACATTTTTACATTGTCATCTATTACTTTTCTGAAAGTTTTTCTTAAAGGTGTAGTAAGCAATTCTGGAATAAGATGGTTGATTGTTTAGTCTCATTGTCAGTTCACTAAATAGCGACACTTTGGGTTGTTGGCCACCAGACTCAACAATCAA
Source organism: Lutjanus campechanus (assembly GCA_027495735.1). Lineage (NCBI taxonomy): Eukaryota > Metazoa > Chordata > Actinopteri > Lutjaniformes > Lutjanidae > Lutjanus > Lutjanus campechanus. The sequence continues at coordinate 120,193 of JAJHUR010135921.1, read as the reverse complement.
CTGTCTTATAGACCTGTGATTGGCTAAAGTCTACCGTCAGCTTAGATTTTCTAATGGCTGGCTGAAAGCCCTGTCTTTCGTTTTGAAGAGAAGAAAAGAGACAACCAGTTATTTTCCCCCTTGTTCAGGTAGGAAGGGAGAAAGTGAGAAAGAAAAAGACTGCTCTACTTTCATGTCTGTGATGTATTCTACAGATAAAGTCAATGAAATTGTAGTGGGAGGTGTCCTGTTGCTGATATAATGTTGATATGACTGCCAACAGATGTGTGGCTGCTCTAACCTGTTTATTTGGTCGCTGAAATAAAAAAATAAACAGGTGACGCCATGCACACGTGCTGCTCAAGCATGTAGAGTGAACCGGCTATAAAACCTGATCACAGAGTCAAGAGGAGGTTAAGAAGTCTAGTTTTCTCTCAGACCACTTGAATTATGTTGTGGTGAGGGTTATAATGTCATTTTTGCTCAAAGACACCAAAAATAAACTGCCTTCTACAGCTTTAAGTGAATTTGTAATGCTCAGACCCTGAGTTCAGCACAGGAGGAGTTGAGTTCTGCTGTGCATTCTTCAGTGTTCAAGAGTTCTTCAGCTTCAGCACTGAGTCATGACTGATAATCAACTCATCATCGAATGCACCTCAGGCCCTTTTCCACCTAATTAGCTCTGATTCTTGAACCGGTTCCATTCAAGATTCAGCCCACTTTTCCACCAGTTCTGAGTGGAGCTATTGTAATCAGGGATGCTCATCAACAGAGGGCGTTGCACAACGCACAACGACCTGTGGAATATCACATGCCCACTCAAGTTTCTATTTTTTTGGTTCCAGCTGGGAACCAAATTTTTGAGTTCCAAACCAATTTATTTTTGGTGTAAATGCTCAGTCCCTTTAGGAAGCTGTGATGTTGCAACAGTTTGCAACAAACTTTGAAGCTTCCTGCAAGTTCCACCGGTCATAGCAGTCTCCCGCTCAAACGTCATACATGTACATCTCAGTGAACTGATTAAACGTTTTATTATTTACACCTTTGTTTGTTACTGAAAAGAACACAAGGTTTGTCATTGTTTAAAAGATTTTGCCTCCAGTTTCACTTCTTCATTTACAAATTACACATATTTTGTTTGAATTTTGTTTGATTTTTAATGAATTATATCAATGATTTTTCACTGGTATAACACTTTCTTTTTGCTATTTTTACTTACCCCTGTGATTTTATTGCAAAAAACACCTGAAAACATTGCAACACGCATCACATTTTCTTTTCAAAAAGCTGCTGTGAAGACAGACATTTTAGGTTGCAACAATCAAAAAAAGTTCACAAAATCCTGGAGTCCATCAACCAAAACAAAAATAAACATACGGAAGTTTAAACTGATATGAAGACCTCTGCATAGTCCTTCCTCAACATGCTAAATGTTAACAGCTGCAATGAGCAGGAAAAAAAACACAATGATTACACTGTTGTCTCTCTCAGAACTGGTGGAGTATCTTCCAGCATTCATCAGGTCACACAGAATAATAATACCTGTCAAATGGAGTATAATCACTGTTTTCAGTCATTATATTCAGGTTGTCTTTAATCCTTGCCTCAACATTATGGCAAACAAAACTTTGAGAAATGCATCATAGCCCGAATCACTGAAACCCGCAATCAACGATTAGCAGGCAAGGCAGCGTCCTCCTGCGGTGCCTCGACCATGACTAAAAACCCCTGACAGTGATCCCTGTGCACACTCATTAATAGATCTTTGACAGCTGTCAGATTACTATGATGATTCACTGTGCAGAAGACAACAGCTCATTGTAATGAAAGCCATCAGGTAGTCTTCTTTGTGACTCATACACAAAACCCTCCCATCCCACACACATTCACACACATGTGCATCATATCAGTCCTAATCCTCGCTCCCAGACCTAGGAGTCTTGTGAAAACCTGTTGTAAAGACCTCTGAGCTCGGCAAATACACACATTACTGAAGTCTGGCGCACACAGACACTCCGTACCCTCAGTGCTCAGGGCCTGTGGCAGCGTCCAGCAGCGTGTGAGCTGACCTTTAGCCGGCTGGTTGTGTGCAGGAGCCGGCCTTTGGCTGTGGCCAGCTGGCTGCTGTAATGAGATGGCATGCCCTGATAGAGCATCCAGCTAAAGGTGAAGCTGTAATTGGCAGGCGTGGGGAGCAGGGAGAGCAGGTGCTGACAGAGAGGCGGTGTGCATGTGCACGTAACACATTCTGTGTGTGCGCTGGAGCAAAAGTCTGAAAGTTTCACCTTGTCTCCCCTTTGCTCCCAGAGAGGTGAAAGCAGACAGACAGAAGCTTCAGAGCTTTTCTCTCCCAAACACAACACAACCACATAACTTTTCCCCACTTTCCTCCCTCCACCCTCCTCCCGAGCTGTCATCCTGGCTGCTTTTCCTTCAGCGGGCCCAAATGGCAGCTCAGATGGTTATCTGGGGCCTCTCAATTAGTCTGGGCTAAATGTCATTAAGCAGGTGCAAAAGGCCATTAAAAGAGCCACACTGTAAACTTGGTTGAGTGGAGAGCTCACAGTCTCCACACTTGATCTTTATAGAGGAGGAATAAAACAAAGGAAGTCAGTAGTGCTGTGTTGAGAACCGTTATAAGCCTGGCTTTTCTGTGCAAGTGGACAGCTGGAGTTACTGCTTTAGAGCCGTCAACAATTGACTCTACATTAAAACTATAACGACAATGACAGTCGCAAACGTTATCATTGGGATCACTTTCAGAGCAACGATAGAAACACTGAGAACCAATCAAAATCCATAATTTATTAAACACTCCTATAATGTTACATTAGGCTACAAATTACACATGAAAAACATAATTTTACCTGAGACATTCTGCCCAACAGTCTTTGGTGCTAATGAGACCTCTGAGGTTCATTTGGTTCTTACTGATGTCCACTTTGAGGATCATCAGGATACCATCAAACTGATGTTGACACAAAAGTTTGGACAAACTTCTCACTCAATGATTTTTTCTTTATTTTTGTAAGAAATGGTTCAGATTTTAGCTGCAGTGGGCGAAGCTGTGTCAGCTAACACCGACACAGCTGGAGCACGCTGGAACACATGCTCAGCACCACTGTTAAAATGAATGTTCATCAGTGTGGGTGTTCACATCATTAGTTATGTATTATAGTTATCGTTCTTGGTGCAGACAGACCTTTAGTCTTCTGTTGCCTCATTTTTTAAAATAAACACATAAACACATCATCACATCTGGAGGCTGAAATCTACCATTGCAAAACTGCAAACAAATGAGTGATATTTCTAATAAACTGCATATGTAAAGTGAACATTTTTTATTGTGAAGGCGTATATCTTATCAGTGCAACAGAATCCTGAGGCATTGATTGCACAGAACAAATCTTTCAGTAACTGTGTTCAGTGGAGGAAAAAAATGTATCCAAGAAGCCACTGAAGTCTTTAACCTTGTGCGATATTGATTTTTACATTTCAGAACACGCAGCATCTCAAAGCTCTGCTGACTTCGCTTCAGGAGTCACCACATCTCACACAACTACTGCCAGTAGTAAACCAAACGGGCTGAGGAAAAAGTGTTGCCTAAATGTTGTCAGGGGACAAACCCCACCCTTGAATAGGATAATTATTGCTCGGTTAACATTGGATTAAAAGCTCCATCTAACAAAGATATGAGCTTTATAACTAGTAGAAACATTTGCTGTGTATAAGAAAGAACAGCCTGTGCCGCTTCGTTTGACTTCAGCTCCTCTGTCCCCGGTTGTGCGTCTTGTCCGCAGGCTGTAAGCATGTCAAGGGAATCCTGCTGTACGGACCCCCGGGCTGCGGTAAAACCCTGATGGCACGACAGATTGGCAAGATGCTCAAGGCCCGCGAACCGAAGATCGTCAACGGGCCCGAGATCCTCAACAAGTACGTCGGAGAGTCTGAGGCCAACATCAGGAAGCTGTTTGCAGACGCAGAGGATGAACAGAAGAGGGTGAGGATGGGAGAACACGTTAGAGTATATGTGTGCGAAGAGCAACAGAAAATCACAAACACATTCCCACATTCTGATGTTGATAAATTAGTCTGTTTTATTACAACTTCCAGACACATAACCTACAACTCTAGCTTATTATGTACACATCAGATAACAAGACTAGAGTTAGTATATGGCTGGACTACATATTGTCACTGTGTGAAAATGTGGCCACTTTGTAACAAGGGTAGAATATAGTGTTTATAATGTGAATTTCTGGTTATTCAATACTTATCTGTAATTTTCTGTAGTGTTCCCAGTAATATTTGTCGTTTAAGGAGTATATCACATGGTTGAGCTATGTTCTTTGCATGTTTGATTTGAAAGGAGGGGTCCCGTTGGTGCTGGAAATCCTTGAAAATGCTTGAATTTTAATGTGGAAGGCTGCTTTCTCTCAGTCTCTGCTCTATACATGCTTCATGCTTTATAAATATGAGAGTAGTTTAAAAACACAGACACAAAGGGCAGTCGTTTACTGCATGCTATGGTCAGAAACTCAGTACAATTAGCTGATAATTAGTCTGATCACATTATTAAACCTTAATCAAACCAATGGCTGATATCAGCCATTGTCAGATAACATACTTTAGCAGTTAGTGTTTCTGTAGTCATGACAACACGTTAAAAAATGTAGATATCGGCAGTTTATATTAGTTTCTTAACGTGCCCATAAAAACACATGACTCTAGGAACACAACATAAAGTCCGTCATACGTCGACGCCTACAGTATAGTCCATAAAGATAAATCGTATTTCTGTACAGACTTTTCATTTTGTGGCTGTTGCTAAACTTATCATCTACACATCAAATAAAAAAGTGTGTTCTCAGTGATCAGAATCCTCCCATTATCCTCATGAAACGCAGATAAGCATTTCATCTATCCGAACAGAAAAAAAACTAATTTCTCCAGGAGAGGAGAGATCTGCCCTTTAGCCAGACATAGCTGTAATAACTCTCAGTTTGTGTGTATGTGTGTGTAGAGTCGGGGGGGGGTACTTATGCATTGAAACCCAGCAGTGATGGTTGGTTTGGATGGCGAGACACTAACATCGAGCCTCACTCTTCACCACCTAATGAGGGGCTGGGCTCTCTTTGACCTCCTATTAGACCTCCCTACACACACACACAGACACACAGACACAGACACACACACACTATCCAGTGTGTAATAAGGACAGCTCCACACCTGCTTTAAATGCTACGGCTGAGACTGACAGGTCTGTAGATGGAGGGATAACCCCCCACCCTGCTGCTGCCTCGCTTTTTCCATCTGTCTCTCTGTCGAGGGTCAGTACTTACAGAAAAGTATCGGCAGCGGCTTTGTTGTCTTCTTGCATTTATGTCTCAACGAATGTATGTAATTGAGTAAATTTTAATGTGATTTTATGTATTACTTTGAATTAATTTGAACTTGGACAGGTGTTGTATAATCTGGAGCTACTGGGATTAAATGTAGTCACAGTAGTAGAAGGTGGTACTTCGTCCTGTAAAGGAGAAGCACATTTGTAAAAAATAAAGTTTTTATATTATTATCATTTAAATTTTTTGTGTATAAAAACAATTCATGACCCACATCAGATCATTGTAAAATGAATTATATGTCAAAAAATACAAATATAAATTTAAGATATTTATTTTCACGAGTATATTTTTTGATTTCAGAGGGTCAAACAATCAGAGATATATAGCTGTATTCAAAGAATGGAGGAAAATACGTTCGAAGGCCTTTTTTTTTCTTAAATATAAAATTGCTTCTAAAAATTAATTTAAGGATGCAAATTGTAAATTCTTCAGAGAAGAATTCATCAGAATGTATGGCTTTGTGGCCTTCTTACCCCAAAACAGGTTAATTAAGATGCATTAAGACCTTGAAAAGCAGGAAAAGTCCCTTTAATTTGATGCACACACATTGGAAGAACACATATTCCAGATGTTTAAGCAAAGACCATAAAAATGCATATGAATTTTATGTTTTTAAATAAATAACTTGCACCATGGACAGCAAAATCACTTTTCAAGCACAAGATTGGACATGTAAAGTAATCAGTCAGTTTTGTGCAAGACAAGGCCTTTTACAGTTCACCCATCAACTTTTATTTCTTTTTTTCTGCTGTTCATTTTCCTCCTCGTGTCTCTTCTGAACAGCTGGGTGCGAACAGCGGCCTCCACATCATCATATTTGATGAGATCGACGCAATCTGTAAACAGCGTGGCAGCATGGCGGGCAGCACAGGAGTCCACGACACCGTGGTCAACCAGCTGCTGTCCAAGATAGACGGCGTGGAGCAGCTCAACAACATCCTGGTCATAGGTGCTCAAATACATGCTTTCTCCCTCCATTTCCACAAAGTAACACAACTGACAGGTTCTCCAACATCATCCCTGAACATCTGCACTCTCACTCATCTGCTGTCTCCACTATCTGTCCATCTGTCCTCCCCCTCAGGTATGACCAACAGGCCTGACCTGATAGATGAGGCCTTGTTGAGGCCAGGAAGACTGGAGGTGAAGATGGAAATCGGTAAGAAGTGAAGAGCACACTGATAAGGTTTCACATTAGTGTCAACCCCATACAGTTTATTAATGACAGCATAGAAGGTTTGCTTTAAATCAGTGAACATTTAAAAAAGTAAAGTCCCTCTCTTCTATCAAATGCTACAATTAAAGCAGCGAGTTTTTATGGAAATTAGGCTTCTACCTGCTGTGTTGAAAAGAGCAGCACAGCAGCAGGATGCCTTACATGATGCTTGAGTTAAAGACATAATAACTCTTTTTGCAGAAGCTTAAAGTCTCCTATTTGATCTCACTTCTTCCAGGGTTACCGGATGAAAAGGGCAGAATTCAGATCCTGCACATCCACACGGCAAAGATGCGTCAGTACGACCTGCTGTCCACCGACGTGGACGTCAAGGAGCTGGCCGTGGAGACCAAGAACTACAGCGGTGCCGAGCTGGAGGGTCTGGTCAGGGCTGCACAGTCCACGGCCATGAACAGACATATAAAGGTCAGAGTCCTCGAGGGACGTTCTGCATATTACTGCTCACATTTATACTCCATGTGTGTCAATGCCCCTTTACTCTCTGTGATTGGAGAAGAGAGGTTCTATCAATTACTCTGTGTCTATCTGTATGTTTTTCTCAATAATTTAGTCTATAAAATATCAGAAAGTAGTGAAGAAAATGCCCATCACATAGAATATGTGACAGACAGAAACCCCAAACAGAGACAAAGTAATATAAAGAAGCATAGAGAACTCACATGTCAAAGAAATTTTGAGGAATCAGTTGCATAACAAGATAAATTAAAAACACTGACATCCTAATCCTGAGGAATCTGCCTCTTATCCTTTCATATTGAATTTATTAAATCCATTTAACAAGATAAATTCATTGAGTTTCAAGTCTTTCTGTAACGTACAGTATTCTGTTCAGAGGGCCAGAGTACTGTTTGCCTCTCTTCTGCGTGATAAAGACACATTTTGGTTCTGGTTTTTGCCTCATTGTGTCTCCACTTCTGAAACCAAACCTACGCCCCTTGAGATCCAAAACAAAATTAGTAATTGAGAACTCAGATCTTTCATTTTGTATAATTATTCATACTCTAAAAAAAATCTGTGTTTTTTAAAAGCACTCACAAGATTAATGTCTTGTGTTGCTACGTAAGTTTAAGTTTAAGGTGCAGGAGGCCACACACCTGGTGGGCATGGTACGCCGCTGAATAGTGCCAGTTTAACTAGCCAAAAACCCAGGTGTGTGCGTGTGTGTGTGTGTGCGCCCTCAGTTAAGTGTTTTATCAGGTGCACAGGCTCAAATCTACACAGATAAGGTGGAGTTCTCGTTTGTTAAGTGTTCTGCCCCCACAGACACACACGCAGCAGCAGATATTGGAGGGTGATGATAAATGACAGACAAGGGGCCTTACACATGTCTGATGGCTGTGACGTTTCTCTTCACTCCTCTGAACACTTATTCTTCCCTCCTTCCTCCTCCTCCTCCTCTTCCTCCTCCTCCTCTTCCTCCTCCTTCTGGTCTGACCTTTCTGCTCTGAGGGAGCGCACTGTCTCCTGACATATTGTGCAATCTAAATGTGCAAGACTTCATGTAATGGGTTTCATTAGTCGGAGGCACGGAGTTCACCCAGGAGCAAAAGTAACTCATTATTTGCTGTCGCTCAATTTGTATCATGTGTGTTTGCGTGTGTTTGTGTTTGCAGGCCAGTAACACGGTGGAGGTAAACATCGAGACGGCAGAGAAGCTGCAGGTCTGCAGACTGGACTTCATGGCCTCCCTGAATAACGACATCAAACCTGTACGTTTCTTTACACAACTCTCTTCATTGTGTTTCTGTGTGTGTGTTTAATATGTTTTAATTTGACGCTCACAGTTTTTATAATACAAATAATCCAAAGTTCAGAACAATTCGCCATCCCCACCTTCTCCCACCCTCCCACTGTCCCAAACCAAGTCTGTTGAATGTATCACCATACGGTTAAAAATCAAAACAACCATGAACTAATAGACGTTATTATGTACATAGGTAACTGATTTGTTTTGCCAGATATTATCTGATATTATAAGTCTATCCTATACAAAGAACCTAACTTTTCAAGGTGATGGTTGGTGTTGGTCCCTGTTTTTTCCAGTGAATAAGAAGATTTTTGGCAGCATTTTGACTTAAGAAGACTTGTTCTTGTGTTTTTTAAAAGGGTAACTTGGGTATTTTTGTATTGTAGATCTTTTTCACATGGCTAAGTTACTAATAGACAACAATATAGACATTGATCCAGTTTTGAGCAAGGCTGCTGCAGTTGTCGAACACCAAACAAGGCTCCAATGTGATCCTCATGGTGTATGAAAATATCAGGAAAGGAGTGAGATGAGGTTGGACATCAGAGACACAGCAGGGAGAAACAGTGCAATATTTTCACGTCTGACGCAGTGAATTAAGGGTTTATTTCAACCAAACCAGAGTTGGAACAGTAGAAACAATAAACACAACAGTTTTGGTGAGTTTTATTTGGTTTTGTTTGAATGAAGTGTGTTTTATGATGGTAAAATTACAGTTTCTATAAGCGGATCCTGGAGGCTTTGGAATAAAACAGCTGGTAGCTGCAGCAGTCTCACTCAGTACAGATCCAATTTTAAAAACTCTTCTTCCCATTAGTCAGTTCAGCACAAAAACATGAGAGTATCGGGTCCGGGATGAAAAATTCTAATCTTACTGCACAAAAATCTAATGAATATTAAACATTTTAGATGGTAAGGATGGTTGTCATCCACTGTACAGATTGTAATGCCCCTGAGGCAAACATGACCTCACTATTTCTGTTTCTTTCTTTCTGTCCAGGCGTTTGGTACCAACCAGGAGGACTACGCCAGCTACATCATGAACGGGATAATCCGATGGGGTGACCCGGTGTCCGCGGTCCTCGAGGACGGCGGGCTGCTGGTGCAGCAGACGAAGAACAGCGACCGCACACCGCTGGTCTCTGTGCTGCTGGAGGGTAGGGTTCACACACTCCTAACTTAAATCATGCACCTTGAGCATCCAGGCAAAACATCCTTAGTATCCAACAGTTAAATACACATTAAACCCTCTAAAAGGCCTCGAAATATCAACTACGTGTGTGAAGGATATCTGTTTATTACAAACAGCTGATTTGTGAGTGATGTTCTCCCTCAGGCCCACCTAACAGTGGGAAAACAGCGCTGGCTGCTAAGATCTCCGAGGAGTCCCAGTTCCCCTTCATCAAGATCTGCTCCCCCGACAAGATGATCGGACACTCGGAGATTGCCAAATGCCAAGCCATCAAAAAGGTAAGAATCTTTAAAAGTCTTGTAACACCGAGAACAAATTAAATCATCTCTAACTCTAGAAAGAATTGGGATTCAAACAAAGTATTTAAAGATCTGGAATATGTATATTCAGCACTGTTGCATATAAGATGGCAGATTTATGCTGCTGTGGATGCTGTTAAGAATTATCTCTGTTTAATAGTTTTATAGCCTGACAGATGTAAATGAAGTTGAACTTGGACTTGAAAACATTTACAACTGAAAACATTAACAGACATAATAAATTTCAATCTCAAAACTGACAGGCGTTTACTAATACCATAACAAAGAAAATATTCTCCTTAGTCCTTTAGGTCATGCATAAAGCTGTGTCCTTTTTTTCTCCTTTGATCTGGACCTGTTTGGACTTTTTCTTCCCTGTGATAGATATTTGAAGATGCCTACAAGTCTCAGCTGAGCTGTGTGGTTGTGGATGACATTGAACGTCTGTTAGGTAAGACCGCAGTTGTCCTTCAGAGAGTCACTGTACTGAAAAAAAAGCATTTTGTGTTCTGCTTTCAATGAGGTGACTGAATTTTATATCTTAAAGGGATAGTTTGGATTTGTTTGGAGGTACTTAGTAATAGTCAGTGTATTACCTACAGTAAATGCCGGTTGGCAGAGATGCCCACCAGCACAGAGCCTAAGCATTGAGCTGCTGTGGACAGAGTTAGCAGCAAAAACGTATTTTAGCCACTTAAAACTTTGGTCCACCTAGAAAAATCATTATCACTTTAAGTGTACACTAAATTTAGAATGTTTTTGCAGTTTTACTTTGTTGTCAGACATCCTTTTCTGACAGGAAACTGCTGTTATATAAGCCAGGTCTTGCTCTCTCCAAACCAACCAAACTCCATTGGTGAAATCAGTGATTTTGTCTTGCAGAACGCAGGATTTGCAGGACTGCAGCTGCCTCGATCTGTTAGTTTGTTTGCATTATTGCGTGACCTGGATGTTTAACAGGATAGTTAAGAGGAGTCAGACGTCAAACAATAACATAATTAAAGCAGCAACTCCCATGTGCTGTGAGGTAAAATGACTGATTTCACCCATGGAGTTTGGTTGGTTTGGAGAAAGTGATATTTGGCTTATATAATGGCAGTGTCTCGTTGGAAAACGCTCTCAGATGGCAAGGCAAAGCGGTGAAAAAACACTTAAACTGATCTTGATTTTATTAGATCTTTTTTTAAGTGGCTGCTGACCCTGTCCACAGCAGGACATTGCTTAGCATCCTACACCAGCACTCCTGCTGCTTCTCCAAACTGGGGGCGTGTCGACAGCCTTCTACTGTAGGTAATACACTGACTATCGATTGGTACCTCATACACACACCACTCAAAATAATTTGAACTTTCCCTTTAAGTTATTTTTATTTGGATAGGCATTAGATTGTGAATCAACCTTTTAACTGAACTGAGAAACACGACAGTTGCTAATAAAAAATGATTTGCCTCCTCAGACTACGTCCCCATTGGTCCGCGTTTCTCCAACCTGGTGTTACAAGCGTTGCTGGTGCTGCTGAAGAAACCTCCTCCAAAGGTAACAAACACTCTGTTGTGGTGTTTATTTGCAGCACGCTCACTGTGGGGCTGTTAGTCCTCAGGTGGCAGAAAGAGGGCAGCAGATCTTATGGATGCCAGCGCAAAGTCTTGTGAGGAATTGTTGGAGGTCTCTGGCAGCAACTGGCATGTGTGAGCGACTGTGTGTGTGAGTGTATGGTTATTAGCGAGTGTTTTGGTCCAGGCCTGTTGTGCTCACCGTGAATGGTGGAGGTAGAGACCCATTTCTCATAGTTTCTTTGGTTGTAGTTTGTGTGTGTGTGTCTGTTGTTGATGGGTTTGTGAATGAGAGTATAGCCCCACTATATGGCTGCATGTGCATGAGAAGTGGCGCGGGGCCTGGTGTTGAATGCCTGGCTGCAGTGCTCCTCTGGGGTTGTAAAGCGCTGGGCCCAGCGGGGTGCCTGGGGCCGGGGGAGGCCAGGGGGACAGGGAGGAGAATGGGCTCTGTGAGAGAGCCAGGACCTGGCAGCACCGCCGCCTGTGTGGCACCTCATCTGCATGCAGCATCACAACCCCCCACGCCATGGGGGGGCAGCCGGCAGCCATAATCCCCCTGTCTACTCGCCACTCCTCTGCCTCTCCTGCTTCGTCTTCTTCGCCTGGTCCTTCTCCAACTTGTCGGCTTAGTGGAGCTACATTTCTTTCGCTTCTCCTCTTTCTTCTCCACTGTTGTCTTCTGTTGTTTTCTGTCCTGTTACGCTCTGTTCTGTCCTCTCTTCTCCTGCCTCCTGTTAATTTTTTTTTTTTATTCCCTACGCTCTTGTCGTGACTTACGGCCCTTATACACTGTCAGCCCGCATCTGGGTGAGCCCAGAATCGCACAATCATGAGAGAAATGTGGTGAAATCCAGTGGTTCTAGATCTCACTGTGCGACACGTCCAACATTGGCTGATTAAAGCTTTGGCAATCAAAGACAGGCTGCATCTAAATGTGACAGTGTCATAAATTTAGGACTAAATTCTTATTATCAACATAGAACAAGGGATAGTTTGGATTATATTAAGTGTGGTTTTATGAAGTATTTATCCATAGTCAGCATGTTACCTACAGTAGATGGCGGTGGACACAGCCCGAGTTTGGAGAAGCAGCAGGAGCTAAGCAATGGCTCAGCAGCAAAATGTATTTCAGACCTAAAAATCAATATCAGTTGAAGTGTACAAGGCATTTTGAATATTTTCACAGCTTTACCTAAACCAGATATCACTCTCTCCAGAGCCACCAGACTCCTTTGGCAAAAACAGCAATTTTACCTCACAGAACGCAGAAATTGCTGGCCTACTGCTGCCTTGATCTGTTTGTTTGTTTGTGTTATTGTGTGACTTTGGTGTTTTCAAACATTAGTTCGGATTCACCAAAGTCACACAATAGCACAAGGGAAAGTTACTGTTTTTGCCAAAGGAGTGCGGTTGAGTGAGAGAGAGTGATAACTGGCTTATATAACGGTGGTCTCCGGTCGGAAAAGGCTCTGAAGACAAGGTAAAGTGATGAAAATATTCAAAATATGCTGCTGAATTTGTTCACAGCGTTGCATTGCTTTGTTTTTGTGTTGGTACTCCTGCTGCTTCTCCAAACTGGGGGAGTGCCAACCATCATCTGTAAATAATAAACAGACTATGGATATGTACTTCATACAACCCCACTTGAAATCATCTGAACTAACCCTTTAAATGATGCAGAAAGCACTGACTCACTCATTTTTTGAGTAAGGGGGAAAAAAGGTTGTTTTTTGGGGGGGATTTCATTTTTAAAACATAATCACAACAGTAGATGGCTTCTGATTCTTTATAACCTCAGTAGATGGTTGGGCCACAACAACGCCCAATTCCTCTGCTTGCATATTTAATCAATGATTCACCCAGCGTTCATCACACGTGACATGCCTCCAAACTAATATCGTAAAAAAAATCTGACACCGATTCCCAGCAGGATTTTATTAGAACCGCCTCACACAGTGAATCCGCAGGATCGCTGTCATCACACAGTGTGTCGATGGCTTGAAATAAACACAATCCGTATCGCTGAATCTCCGTTTTTTATTTTCCATGTATCATCGAAAAATGTTAAAATTGCATTGTAAAGCTGATATAAGAGGAAGGTGGCTAAAGAGTATGAACAAATGATCGGTTGGAAGTCTGAAGCCACGTCTGCTCCTCTTTCAGGGTCGTAAGCTGCTGATCATCGGCACCACAAGTCGTAAAGACGTCCTCCAGGAAATGGAGATGTTGGATGCTTTCAGCACCACCATCCACATTCCCAACATCTCAAGGGGAGAGCAGCTGGTCGAGGCCCTGGAGGTAATGGACACACACCAACACCACGCTGCAGACACCACAGACCACACTCCAAAACAGAAGCACACACACACAAACACACACTAACACATGCATACGCTGACTGTATTCATGTTTTTTGGATTAAATGACATTTATTTTGTCAGCGATGGTGTTGAGATGTGTTATTCAGAGCCTGAACCCTGGATTTACCTATTTTAATCCCATGCTGAGTGCCCTCCTCTCTTTGTCTTCTCTCCGCAGCTGCTGGGCAGTTTTCAGGAGGTGGAGCGGGCCAGCATAGCGAAAGCTGTGAAGGGCCGAAATCTGTGGATCGGCATAAAGAAGTTGCTCATGCTGATTGAAATGTCCGTGCAGGTGAGAAAGAGAAACGCTCTCTTTGTAGTTGCATTTTCAGCCATGCTAGCAGAGTGCCAGCTGTCAGTCAGTCCACCACTTTGCGCCCAGACTAAAATATCTCAACAACTACTGGATGGATTGTCGTTAGATTTTGTGCAGACATTCATGGTTCCTAAATGATTGATCTTTTCCAACAGTGTCACTATGAGGTTGACTTTTATGGCTCAACAACGATTAAATGGATAGCTGTGAAATTTGGTCCATACATTCATGTCTCCCTCAGGGTGAATTGCAATAACTTTGGTGATCCGATACTTTGGTTTATGAGCACGACCAAATACCTGCACAGCCAACCATAAGCCTCAGGTTAAGGTTGGGCATCTTTTAAAAATCACAATACCAGTACCAATAAAAGTACCCTTAAAGCAGTGCTCGAAATCAAGGATGTCTCATTGTCCTGGGGACAGTAAAACTAGCAGCTGGGACATAACGATATGGTGTCTGGGAGAATTCTGGGACAGCAGAGAAACTTATCATTACAAATGCAATCATTACGTTTATGCATCATGGAATATATATATATATTAATTGTTAAGGTATTCAAATTCAAAAAATGTGAGGTGGTGCTTCCACAAACTCTACGATGCCTGTTTCACTTTCACACACTGCTGTGGTGTTTAAAATAAAAGTGTTTACTGTGAGCTATTTTCAAAGTGTGTGCATCTAAACTTCCCTAACAGGGCTGCATTTGCACTGCAGCTTTGTAGTGATGCAGTTATTGATCAAACATTTGAAAATAAACAAGAAGCAGTAACTCAACTAATGACTAAAAGAATGAAATGAATGAAAACTGATAGTGAAAAAACACTCAGGGTGATCTTTATTTTTCATTTATAAATAAGGGAACAACTAGAAGGACTTCCAGAGCCACTGAAGAGATGCAAGTAACTGAAACAAAGTTATTAAACTATATTTATTATGTAGAATAAAAAAGAAAACTTCTATTTGGGACGATGGTTGTTAAGTCACCTGTATGGGATACATACAGGTTTAAAAAAATGTTATTAAACATGCAAATTAATCACAGGAAAAAAAGGCATCTTGTGTGAAAAAGCCTTTAGTCTTGTTTCCCTCTAACATCAAACATATTACATTTTTACATAATATTTCAACCGGCTGTGAGAAGTTCTTATGGAAAATGTAACGCTGATGAAAAACCATGTGCGCCGGTGATGTAAGATGACAGGAAGGTCGAGTAGACTTTGGTGAAAATTAGTCAAAGCCGAAGGCAATCTCATCTTTCAGATACTCACTCATCACTTCATCTTTTATTCTTAAAACACACATTTCAGATTGGCTCGAGCTGCGTGTTATTGTTTTTCTAACAGCGCGGTCTGAGCTCGAGCACCCCGTCCTCTGCTCTTTCTCGACATCTGGCCGGCATTCTCAACAGTCAACAGAATCTGTCTCCGTCACAAAAAACTGTCATCTATCAGCTGGAATGAGAAACTGCGTGGCTTTCGCTGATGATTTGTTGAGCAGAAGGATCCAGAACATTTCTAGTTCACAAACTGTCTTCCAAAACGGTTGAGACCCAACACATTCATAGTTATAAAACCCAGTTACATTCACGTGTTCTGAATCAGAGGGAAGCTACTCATAAGAACAATCGTACACACTCTGTGGTTTTCGTCTACCTGCAATTTAGAGCAAATTCAATTAAGATCAGTCATGTATATGTACATTAAAGCCATCCGAGTGTGGAAACGAAAACATAGATCAACTCGTAGCAGATTCTTGGCTTCTTTTCAACACACCAGCTGTATGTATGTAGATAAGAACAGGAGGTGTATGTAAAGTCTGCTCACCTTCTTAAAGATGCCTGCAGGGGGTTTGTGGTTTGGCCAAGGAGTTGTGTTTTGTTTTTGTTTTTTTTGGTGTAGATATTTCTGTTTGTCCTGTACCCAAATGATTTACTCACGGAGCCTTGTAGGGGCCCCGAGCCCGTCAAAACACCGGGATAATCAATTTGACTGGTTCTGCAAAAAAAGTCGAGATTAGTCATACATCACTCCGTGAGAGGCAGAGTTCTTGGGAAGCTTAGTGATTTGAGAGTCATATGAACTAGTGAAGGCTTTGTTTTTATCCATTGTTTACATGCTTTCAATCTAATATAATAGCATTTATTTTTGCTTTAAAGAAAGTTTCATTTATGTAATTTTAACCTCACAAACCAAACAACAAGCTTCTGGCTGTCATTCTGCCAGTTCTCACCTGCGAAACAAAAAGACAGCAGAGTGCAAAAAGAGAGAAAATCCAGGTGGGATTCAGTTCTGTGTCCGTAGAGGAGCTCATCGCTTTAGAGGTGGCAACTTCACTGCAACACGAGCTCTCAGACAGGAGCAGATTTGAGTTTAGTTTAGTTTGTGTTGATTTATCATCAGCATCTTATATTAGAAGTTTAATTTTTTAGTCTTAACCAGGTTTGGACCTAAAGGAGCAGTCCATCATTTTTCTGGACCGTACCTGACTCAGAATTTTGTTTGTTGAATCGGATTTATTCTGTTAAGTACAAAGATTAAATTATTTGTTTATTATTTTGACCGATATTGCAATTGTAATATGATTTGTGATAATACAGGGATCATTTTATGTCATTATTCAAATTATTATTCACATTTTTGTGGTGTGATTTTTGCAGGGATCTGTACCAAACAAAGACACTTTCTTAAGTTTGTAGAATATGATGTTTTGGTGATGACATCTCTGCAGCACGACAATACTTTAAGGTTTAAAATGTCATGGAGACACATTTAGCCATTGACAAATATTGTGCCTCCTCAGATTTGAAAACTGCAGGTTAAGTAGGTGGTTAACACCACACTGCACTCCTGAATCAGCCTACAAGAGTCTTTTTGTGTTTTTCTTTTTCTTTTTGTCTTTATTCAACAAAAAAAAAAGTACATATTGCATAAGGCACAAAATGTACCCAACATAACACAAGAGAGGTGTTAAAAAAAACACATAATTGTTAAAAATAAGGGCTAAAAACAAAACAAATCAACCGAAAGAGCATTAAACATATCTGTGAAAATAACCCTCGCAATGCCAAAGTGTTGTGCAGTGGATTAAAATGAGGGGAAACGTCGGATCTGGTGATTTTCAAGCTTGATCCATGTCGGGGACCAAAAGTCAGGACATCCCGGCTTTAATCGGTTTCTTCCAGATCCCTAAAATTCATGGAAGCCCAATACTTCATTGCTCTATTCCTCTTTAAAGCTTAAGTTGTCAGATATGAATCCGTTTCCAGAAGACATTTTTCAGTCAGATCTCGACTCAGGCCAAGATCTCTCAGGCCGGTTACAGTAGCTTCCAACTGTACTGCTGGAAGTGTGTGATCCAAGGATGGTCTCACAGCACCGTCCTCCTCGACGCGCCAGAGGAAATTCTTATCTTATCTGCATTTTCTTTTTTATTAACAATCAGGTAGCGGTCTTGTAGCTGCAGCATAAATTGACCTAAATCTGACTGTTGGCTGGTGTTAATTTCTCGCCCTGACTGTGTGTCTGTGGTATGTTGATGATGTGTACTGCCTGTTTGTTGAAGCTGGATGCTGTGTAATTGCTGTGGTATGCACAAATGCAGCCATGTTCTGCACCCTGCACCCCTCCTCTCTCTCTCTCTCTCTCTCTCTCTCTCTCTCTCTCTCTCACACACACACACACACCTCATTCTGAGCCTGAAGAAGTATGAACGTGTGTTTGCCGAGACATGCTGCAAACAGCCACACAGCTACACGCACGTACACACATTGGTAGTTGGAGTCTCCGCTTTATCTTTTTCCCTCTCATTCCAGCGTTTCTGACTGCTCTCATGTCTTAACTTTAGTAGCTACAGGCGATTCCAGACATACTGTAAGTTATTGCATAGGTTGCCATTAATTTTACTTCCTCCCCCCCCCCTCCCCTCTTCCACACGCCTGTTAGTACAAACTGCAGCGTGAACTCCAGGACCTGACATGATTTCAAACTGCACTGATGTTTTCACACATTGCCTCTGAATTTTAAAGGAAATCTTTAATATATTTACTGTAATTTATTATAAAATGACCTAGATATGCCATCAAAGATCAAGTAAGTTTGTTAAATCAGATTTTAACTTGTTTAATATGCCGTCGATGGCTCCAACTCACTGTTTGGACTGCTGCACTCATTTTTGCACATGCAATTACTACATATTACTCCTTTAAATGAAACAGTTGCTTGTTCAAAAAGAAAATTTGCTTTCTCCTCCAATCAGCGTTTTGGTTAACCCTCGAGCATCCTCTGCTGGGTTGGTGTCCTCCATTCATAATGAGTTAAAGGACCAGTGTGCAGGATTTAGTGGCATCTAGCAGTAAGCTTGCAAAGACCTCATTCCACTCTCCTCTTCCAAATGTGAAGGAGATACTGAGGTGGCCGCGAAAGTCGTGCAAAACGTGAAAGGCGGTATCTAGTGCCAGTGTTCGGCCTCTGTAGGAGAAGATCTGCACCCTCTGCAGATATAAAGGGCTCATTCTAAGGTTACGTAAGCTCACCAATTCTTATAATGTAATTTAATCTAATAATCAAAACATACTTGTGAGTTTTATATTCCATTTCTGCCTTGTTCTGCCAACAGTGCTCCAAAAATCTTACACACGGGGCCTTTAAGATTCTCTCTTTTTCCCCAAACAAAACAACTGGAACGAGATATTGGTTTACTAAACACCACGGGTATTTTTTTAGTTAGTAGTTTGATCCAAATCCTGATCTTTCAAGAACAGTAATCAGTCCCTCCAGGATCGCAGGCTGGTCGCAGGCCGCATGTTGCAGTGTTTTTAGTTGTTTTCGTGAGAATGTAATTGTGGAACCAACTGAAAATTGAAGAAAACAAACACTTTTTTTTGTGCAGTTAATTAATTATTTTAGGGATATTGCTCTCATAGAAAAGCTGTAGGCTTGGAATATCCTCATTGGTTCTCTTTCTCGTTCTCTTGTCACTTTGATCAAACGTCAAGAGACCTTCACAAATATTATATAGCAATATTTGTGTTTGGTACCTCATGTGCAACGATTTTCATGATGAAGTCGATAAAAAGATAACAAAAGTTGCAAAAAGAAGTAAGTCGAGGTTCTGTTGTTGAAATGGCGTCGCATTTGATGAAGAGTCCGTAACAGTAACTTAACAGTAACTTGCCATCCAGTTTTCTTTTCCCTCTTTAAGCCTGATGAGTCCACAGAAATAAAATAAAAAAAAAACACAAAAAATAAAATAATATAAGACCTAGTTGTTAATGTAAGGTTATTACATGTATGTGAAGAATTGTGTCTGTGTTTTAGATGGAGCCTGGCTACAGAGTTAGCAAGTTCCTGAGTCTACTGAAGGACGAGGGAGCGTAAGTTTTCTTTTCTTTTCACACATCTGTCACTTTTACATGTCTTCATTTACAAATTTAGCAGAGAAAGGACCTAGTAAAAAGCATAAACTGTTTATGTTTCCCTCATTGAATGAAGTGTGATTAATAATAGACATTTTGTCTTTTTTCCCCCCCTGCAGACTGGATTCTCCTAATTATGAGAAAATATAGACTCAGTGGAGCCACATAGTGAAAAAGAGGCGTCCTTCAACGGTAAGACTGCGGCGCCGGCATCACGCGACACGCTCACATTCTTTTCTCTTCATTTCCTGTTTGAGGGAGCTAATGTAGGAATCTGTAAACTAGTAATTCACACCCTCAAAATACAATATCTTACATGATATCTAAGTCGTGTCAAGCAAAAGTCAGACGACAGAGCAACGAAGGCTAGTAAAAAATAATGAGGTGGCCTTTAAACTCAGCGTAAATGCATTTGTTTGTCATTTATAAAATATTTGACATGGGTTTGTTTTCAGTGTGTCAGTGTAAGGTGAGGCAGAAGTGGCAGTAAAATGGTCAGAAATGTTCTTCTATGCACAAATGAAGTTTTCCCCAAGATTTATTTACAAGGCCTATTTTGAATTGGGTCGCAGCGGTTTGTCATTTTTAAAAACTGGATCTCCAGAAAAAAAGAGTTTGTGAAACTTTTTGTAATGTTATTTACAGAGACCCGACAGTTTCCGCCAAGAGCGAGCACTAAATTATTGTTCTATATCCCAGTTGTTCTGGTCTGAATCTGTAAATTATTGTTAATATGATTCATTCTGGCGTGTTGATGATGGCAAAGTTTCAGAAGATATTTCTCTTTTTAAAGTTATCTGGCTAACTTGCTAATCCTGCTTCGTGAAACGCACCCCATGAGGAGAGGCTGCCCAGGGTGATGAACAACAACAACAAAAAAAAAAAAGCCTGAACAACTTTTTCAACTCGCAGCCGGAGCTTTGCTTCACATCACTGCCTCAGAGACTTATGGTATAGTTAGCGCACGGCGTGCCTAAAAATAGGTCGACTAGACAGGTGCTCTCCTGTGGCAGCATGTCTCCTCTGCCTGCCTGTCTCTTCTCACTTTTATTTGTCTCTCTTCACTCAGTTGCTGAGGAACGGAAGCCTGAAAGAGGCTGGCAGGAGGAAGCAGGCGAGAGATAGTTTCCATCTCTCCCTCTGCATCCTTCCCTTCCCACCCCCGAAGCTCTGCGCGCTTCTCTCTCTGCACTGCAGCAGCAACCAGCCCGGCAACAACCTCCTCCTCTTCAGCTTCATGTGAACATGTAAAATACAGGAAACGAGCAGTGTTTGTTGTATGTTGTGTATACTGCATTTACTGAAGACTAGTGCTGTAATATCTGTGTGATGCTCCGAGCACTCCGTTGGGATTTTATATATAAAAGAGTCGATGCAAAAGTTTGTTTCACAGCAAGTAGATGTGCATGCACAAACACTAATCCTAACACTGTTTGTTTATATATATATATATACATGCCTTACTGTATTTGTATGCACAGATTTGAATTATGATCATTCCAGGACACGCTGGCTCCATGACCTAAAGATCTTACTTTGTTCTTATGTTGTGTACTTGGCTGTCTCTGATGTTTTTATTTTATGAATAAATTAATTCAATCGCTAACAAGAAACTCTGGAATAAATGATGAAACGATTGATCGCCAAACATTGTAAATGTAGTTACCCCACACCAGGGGGCTCATGGTGCTGTGAGGATGTATTTCCGTGCAGGGTTCAACATTAATGTTTTGGGGTTTTTTTTCCAAGTGGGTCAGAAATCTGCTTCCCCAAAGTCAATTTTCACTTGCCCCTGTTCAAATTTTTCTATTTATTAGCAGTTGTCATGTTTAATCTAGAGCTGCAACATTTTCAAAGCCCAAAGAGATGTCTTTAAATGTCTCATTTTGTCTGTTAATTCCAAAGATATTCCATTTAATATGATAATAAAATTCAAAATAAATACATCTCCATAGTTGAAAGACTGAAAACAGCATTTTCTGCTTTTTTTGCATGAAAAATTACTTAAACAATTATGGAGTGATTATCAAAACTGTGTTTTTTACCACTTGCCAGGCCAGGCAAGTGAGTTATTATTATTATTATTATTAATAATAATAATATATTAACAGACTTTATTTGTATAGCACCTTTCATACAAGACATGCAGCTTAAACGGCTTAACACTAAAAGAAATTTCATAATTTTATAGTTTTTCAGGATAAAACGAGTACAGGATCAAACAACGTTAATAAAAACTTGGCCTGTGTTCAGCTCAGCTCATACTTTGTGCTGTAAATTATATAATTCCACTGAGGACATTAATGAGTTAAGGTTGTTTTTCAGGACCATGTGTTTAAAAATAGAATTTGATAATATCCAAAAAAGAAAATAGGGGGGAAATACTCCATTCTGTGTGCCTATGACTTTCTATGTGTTGAAATCCTGTCAGACCAATTTTTTCGTCTCTTTTTTTGGTCATTTTCTTTCTTATTTATTTGGGAGGGTCCTCTGAATTTTTTAACAATCAGAAATGGGCCTTAAATTGCAAAATGTTTAATTTGTGGCTACTTTGTGATTGACTAGTCAATTTAATATCAAATGTCTCTCAGGATCGAGGCGTAACAATGTGTGGCTCCTCCCTCTCGTCCAAATTTCTCACTTCTGGCTCCCAAAAAAAAAACCAAAATGGCCACAGACATGATGCCAAACTTCGAAATACTCCACAAACCAGTGGTTGATGTCAGAGTCATGTCCACTTTTTATTGTAGTCTGAACCAGTCTTACCACAGCCCCACGAATCTGCTACCAGTTGTTCTCATTATCAAGTGTTCCTCTCTTAATTGCAGCATGTTGAAATTGTAAGGACCTGTCTTATAATTATAAACTAACATAATTATCTCGTAATTATGAGAAATGTGGCATCTCATAATGAGATGAACCTACTCTGACATTTGCGGTTAACCTCCACAGCATCTCTGTTGCACAATCGCTGCACAGCTCGACAGGAAAACACAGTCAGCCGTTTACCGAGTTGCTACTGCAGCATGTCTGTGGTCTGCAGTGAACGTAAATCAAAATGTATCGATAAAATAAAAAAAATATTGTTTCAGATATCGGTAACTCCTTCCTCATGATGGTGCTACAACATGTGGTTTTCTCTTTTTTATATATATACAAAAGAAATTAAATAATGAGAAGAATGGACCAGAGCTTTAATAGCTGTAATAATTGATTTACTTTGTGTTTGTAATAATGTAATAAAAGAATCGTGGGTGTTAATTTCTTTGTTTATACATTACAAGTTATTGCAATAAATGGTCAAGTGAAAAATTGCATAACACTCCTTTTATGCCTTTGATGATTAATATATATGCATTTTAAGAGGTATTTGTCTTCTAAATTGCACAATAATACTCCACGTTCACACTTAATTTTACTATTTTTTATTTTTTATTGCTATGAAATCCCATGAAAAGACCAAAACCGACACTGTCTTAGTCAGTTTCCTGATGTAAATGTTAAGTTTTATTCTGTGTAAAGGCTCAGTATTCTTCTACAACAGCTGGGCAGCTGTTGTTTTAAAGATGCAATATGTAAGAATTGGCAACCTGTTGGATTCATACTCCAAGCAAACAGGGGGCAGCACTTCATCAGAGTAACAGCTAACTGCTGCTAACTGCTATTAGCCAGTTAGCTCCAGTTAGCTGTGCAGCTAGCAGAGCGGAGGCCAGTTTGCTGACAGGGAATACAGCACCGAGATGATTTACAGCGGCTCCGACCAGGACTCTTGACTCCGAGGACGTCAGGGACATGGCGGGTTAAGGACAGGCAAAAAGGTGAGTGGGAGTTGAGCACCAATCCAGAGGCCTGAGTCGGGGTTACGGCGTCCTCAGCCCCGTGGTGACAGGAGCCAAACCCAGCAAGACAGGACGGACAGTGCTAGCTGGTTAGCATGCTAACTTAAGTCTCTGCAACACAATACATTTATTTCACATTCTGTAGATAATTTCAGCTATTTTTTTTATTACATGTTGCACCTTTAACCAAATGTTACTTTAATTGGAGTATTAGACATAAACAGTGCATTAATTGTGGGACTATTTTCAGCAGAGGATTTCTGGCAGCAGGTACAGGAGCCATTGAGTCCAGATAAGTTAGTGTGTGTTCGTGGTACAGGGACATGTCAGTTGGTGCAACATGTGGCTCATTGATGTGTTTTTA
This sequence comes from Lutjanus campechanus, assembly GCA_027495735.1. Taxonomy (NCBI): domain Eukaryota; kingdom Metazoa; phylum Chordata; class Actinopteri; order Lutjaniformes; family Lutjanidae; genus Lutjanus; species Lutjanus campechanus. The sequence goes on along the minus strand of JAJHUR010135921.1, from coordinate 96,483 downwards.
ACAGTTTTTGGACAACAGTGGACATAAAGAAATGAGATATATCATTTTTGCTCATGATTAGAGCCCAAGCCAAACTGGGCTTTTAGGGCCGATCAACATATCAGCTGATATTCTTTATATCTCAGTAACCTCTCTCTGTTGATTTTAAATGACTATAAAAAACAATCTGCACTATGTTCTGTAAAAAACATATATATCAAAACATATACCCTGATACTGATACAGACTAATATAGCTGTGCCAGGCCAAGAAAAGTGTGTTTTATGTAACTTTTCCACATTAAAATGTATTAAAAAAAACCAGCTAGAACTATGTTATATATTTAGATGTAAATCCATCATTTATTCAAGCCCAGGCAGCAGAAACTACAGACTTAAATGCCTCATTTTAAAGTGAAAGCTCATATGGTTTATGTACGGTAATTAATAACTATAGAAGTGACCAATGAAGCAGGGGATGAGACATCTAATCGTAGTATATACTATACAAAGTCTGCGTTACAGTCTGACGCACCATAACTGAGATAATCAATGTGTGTTTGTGTAAAGCAAAAAGCACGAGACAGTTTTGTTCTTCAAATATATAATCTTAGTTCAGTCATACAGATATATACATTGTATAATAAATAATATTTATAAAAACATAACATTTACGATTATAAAATAAAAAGGGAATTATTCACTTTAAAACATTTGTACAAAACTTTGGATATAGCGGGGGGAGCTGGGGGGGTGTTGGGGGGGTGGGTGGGTGGGGGGGTTGGAGGGAACTGAACACAGAAAGGTAGGCCCAGGTAGGGAGGGCTGTGTAGAAGATGACACAAATGCTAAGCTATGTCACAAAGAGAGGACAGCCTATACACTACTGGGTAACTTGTATTTTTGTTGCTGAATATAATTAATAGGAAGCAGGTGGGACTGTCAGAACATGTTGAGTGGAAACCTCTCACAGTTTGTTCCAGTATTGTGAGGAGCCATCCATCCATTCGTCCATCCGTCCATCCATCCATCCATCCATCCGTTTTTCCATTCACTTCAGTTTGTCACTGGCAGCCGTCATCCACGCACACACACACACACATCCACATCTTGCACACATAAATCATCGAGCTCCGGATGAAGTTTCCCAACCTTCTCCTACTTGAATGTTCTCAGAATCTGAACTGGAAGTCTTTTCTGTTCACGCAAAAAAATCACAACTGTTTTCCCTCAATGATCTTGGAGCTCCCCTCCACTCAAAAAAAAGTGTTTTTTTCCTTATGTTTGTGTCGCCTAAAATGTCTGACCATGAATATACTGACTTGTATCTGTGCAAAGTTTGTCACTAGAGAGGTGTTTTCACTGAAGGGGGGAGATGTTTGTGCACTTTCCTGTGATCTGAGATTCAAAAGATAGATTTTGGTGCTTAATAAAATCAAAAGCCAATCACTGTCTAATATGCTTTATGCAGGCAAATAAACCTGAAGCCTCCAGCGCAGAACAGACTTGTCAGTACAGAGAGCCAGAGTTAAACAAGAGCTGTGTCAGCCACCGCAAGCTACAAGGTAACAAACAATATAAACAAATAAAAGATGCTAAGCATTACTTAGCATTCTGATACATCTGCTAGTCGCTGATTTTAGTGCACAACGGACTCCTGATCTGAGTCTGGGTCTGACTAGGGCTGTTGCAATAACCGCACTTTTGAACTGCTGCGCTAGTTACGAGTCAAATGCTATTTCTCTTTTTTCAAAAAATTAGACAAATCCAGTTCAAGCTCAAGGAAGGATCGATACCGGCTGTCTCTGACCTGACTTAAAACCTGGAAGCAGTAACTTTTGCCACGTTTTATGTTGTTATACTCTTTATTTGTCAGACTCGCAGTTAGCATGCTGCACAGCTAATGTGGCTACTACCACAGGCTGAGGCGATGTTGGTAGTGGTTGGGAGTTGGTAGTGTTATTGTGTGAATTCAGTGAATTGGTAGTCCGGCAACTTTGCCAGTGGAGTCTGGTGGCTTTGGAGAGAGCGATATTTGGCTTGCATAACAGTGCTTTCCCATCGGAAAAGGCTGTCTGACGGCAAAGTAAAGCGATGAAAATATTCCACACATATCGTACACTTAAACTGATATTGATGTTGGACTACTGTTGTAATATTGAGGAACATTTAAAAGAAACTGTGTGACTTTGAAGCCAACTGAGTAATGAAATCAGTAGGTCGGGTGCTGGTAACAGTTTTTAAATTTGCAATTTTTTTCCCCTCAGGATGGCGAAGTCATGACCAGCCCTACTCCGACTTTGACTGGTTAGTACTCATCTTTGTTTGTTTGGGTTGGGTAGTTCAGGGTAGGCTTAGGTGTGAAGAGTGTGATTGTATAGAGTTCAGAAAATTGGTAAAAGGGTAAGAAAACTGGGGTAAGCCAATCAGACGGAATATGCCTTCACCATCTTGTAAATGTAATCTTTTTCCATGTAAATTTACTTGATAAATGTGTCCTGAAAGTATCAATATAGCTACGTGTGGAAAAAGAAATGGCCAAACTGCAGGAATTAATTTGCAACCTTGTGTGAGATCCACAGACGATGTTATACCCAGTATTATTGCACCAAATGACTTCATTTATCATAAATAAACAAACAAACGAATGGCGCAAATACCACATACTGCGCTGCTGATAACCGCAGGGGAAATTTCGTTCACCACGACAACCATGGGTCTGACTGAGGCTCCAACATGGCTGAAATCTCTACAATGTTTCCTCTAAAGCTAACGCTAGCCATCTTAACGCGCACCGCTCTTTCACAAGCGGTAGTGGTGGGCGGGGCTTCAGGCAAAGTCCAGAATTTCTCAATGAGGGAGGAAGAAGAGTAGATGTGCTTCCAGACCCTTTTCAGAGTTTGTTTTTTTTTTTCAACTTTTATGTGGGTAAACCATGTTAAATATTAATCATAGCAGAGTTTTTTGTTTTTTTTTGTCTGGAGGGGAACTTTAAAATCACTACCTTTTGCTAAAAAATTACAAGTCAGCATCAACTGGGCCAAACATCAATACCTCCTTAAAACATTCTGAGTAAATTACAGTATTGTTCTTCCAGTTTTAGGGTGTACTGACAAGAGTAAATTCACACATCAGCCTTCTTAAAAACTGTCCAACTGAGAGAAAATCTGGAGAGAAGGAAGGGAAGGATGTGAGAGCACAACTTACTCTGCGCTCTGGTCTCCACATGTCGTCACATGTCCCCCTTTTTCTTTTCTTTTCTTTTCTTTTTTTTTTTTTACAGTGATAAAAGAAAGATTTGCTTCAGACAAAAGTCTCTAAGATGGACCTGATGAATGCATGAAGTGTTAGATAAAACGATCTCCCAGTAATCACTTTGCTCAGAAGTAATATTAAGCATGCTAAAGCTTGACTCGAGTTTGATGCATAAATTTATAAATGAAACAGCCATAAATTATCTCCTGGTTGTTTTCACCACAACACTCCTTAGATTGAATAATGTATGACTGTGTTGCATCACACTCGTGGAAATCATGAGCAATTTACAGGTGCCCGAATGCAGGAACAAAGTCGTCATTCATAAGAACTGCTAGCTTGCAATGACGAAGAATTTGCTCGCATAAACAAACGCTCAAATGTTTACCACCTGGAGTTAACTGAATAGTGCATACATATACATGTGTAGGGTTGTTAGTTAGTGGAATGAGCATGCTTGTTCACACACATGCTGCATACCTCCAGTCCCAGCCCATTGGTAATATTTCAGAAATGCAGGGCTATAAAAATCAGGCTGTAGCATATATCTTCCAGGCTCCGCGGTTGACTGGTGCAGTCGAGTCAGTCAGCAGGGAGTAGCAACACTGAGGATTTCATCAGCTCAGTAGTTAACAAGAGACAGGACTGTGGCACTTCCAACACCTGCCTGCTGTGTCAGTTCAGTTCAGTAGTTACAAAGTGATGGTTTCCTGGGGCTGCCGACGTGTTCAGTATCACTTAACAACGAAGTGACAGAGTAGAGGTTGGTTTAGTTTAAAAAAAAAAAAAAAGGTAAACCAGCCAGACTGGCCGGAGAAGTGAGGTGTTAGTTAGAAGATGCTTTTTATTCAAAAGCAAAGAGAGTCTGAAAGTTTTTTTTTTCTTTACTGCATTAATCTCACAGGTAAAAAGTGTTACTGTACATGCCACAAACGCGTGTTGGCATGGAGGGGGGAAATAAATAAAGACAAGGGGGAGGGGAGGGGCCCAATGCTGCAGGGAAAGTGGCACAACTCTAGCTTCATCAGTCAGGTCAACACAGGACACTTTCTGCTCAGATATTATGGAGATGGTGTAGTGGTTTGGAAGACAGATTCTAGAGGAGGGATTTTACAAAACAAAAAAAAAAACATATAGAAGTATCCGTTACTGATGTGCCGTTACCCATGAGGGCCTGAGTGTGTGTGCTGATGAATGTTTTTGTGTGTGGAGTCTGTGTCGGGGGAAGCAGGGGAGTCGTGCAGGAGGAGGGGAGTTGAAGGGCAGCACTTGTAGTCCAGCAGTCTGAAAGCTTGTCTCACTTGCACGTGTGAACGTCGTAGACGCGCACACACTCCTGACAGCTGACGTAGCAGCACCAGTGGAAGATGCAGTGACACTTCTCTTTGCGTTTCTCAGTCCGGGTGTTGTGGCCGCGGCCGCAGCACAGCAGGTCGCAGCCCTCGATGCCGTGCGACGACACGTTGCAGGCTCGGTCGCGCGTCCCGAAGGACCCGGTCTCCGGGTTGGGCTCGCAGAAGTTGGGCGAGCCCTCGTAGTAGACCAGGTCGCGCTCGGTGGGGTGCTTGAAGAAGTTGTACTTGACCCGCAGCGTCTCCACCCAGCCCCGCGACTCGCGGTGCTTCTCCACCACCATCTCCGAGGCGCTGTCGTACTTGTCCTTCAGGTAGTCGCCCAGCATGCGGAAGTCCGGCTGCGCCCACCAGCAGGTCTTCACCTCGCAGCTTCCTGACAGGCCGTGACATTTACAGCGCAGGTGCATGTGATCGAGGATGGTCTGAGAAACACACAAGAGACTTTTATGTTCACTTTGTAGGAATGTTTCAAGCCAAGATCAGGTCTAAACTTGACTGCTTTTATTAGCATCATGCTGGAAAAAAAAACATGTACAACTTCATAAAATATTTTCTGCAAACCATCTGCACATTTCTTATCCCAAGAAAATCAGATTCAATACTCCTGAATGTGACTTAGGTCCAGTGTGTAAGATTTACAGGGATTTGTTGGCGAAGTAGAAATGGAATATAATATTTATAAGCATGTTTTTTAGTGTATAAACTGAGCTGTTTATATCTACAGAGGGCGAGAATCCTCCGTGGCTGCCATGTTGCACCGCCATGTCTCTACAGTAGCCCAGAATTGACAAAACAAACACTGCAGACGGCTTTCTGGGTTTTGCAGGAATTTTATGGTCCCAGCAGGTTCTCCTACAATGTATGTCTAATTTTATTATTTTTTATTATTCTAGGGTATCTAACAACATTTGGCAAAGAGACTGCTGATGAAAACTAGCCTTTAGCACACTTGGATGCATTTACATTTGTTTGAATGTTGATGAATGTAAATTGTACCTTTTCAAAGAATTAGTGTTTGCAATCCATAAACTCACCACTAGACGCTACTAAATCCTTAATATAAACTAAAAATCACCTATTAATCTGGCAAGCATCCAACATTTTTAAGCTTTCATAACCCATTTTTCTTGATCCCCTAGAGCAGAACTCCACCCAACATGTTTCTTTTGAATGTACACCGTCACTGCCTGTAACCCAGACTCATGGCAAGAAGTGACAGGAACTTCCTAAACGCATTGGATCCACATTGGATTCATATGTTCAGCATGTGTTTCCTTTAGCCAAGAAAACCTTAAATACACTTGTTGTGGCACAGCTTTGGAGCTGGTGAGAAGTTGACAGTTTCTATGCACGTTTTGACTTTTTTTGTCTTTCAGTTGCTGCTGAAATCCACTTTAACTGCTGTGAATTCAAGCTGAAAACAAAGACTTATCATTTTAAACACGTGTTATCGAAAAAGTATTTAAGTATCCTTGTGTTTGACAACCTTACTGCACATTCTGGGCTGCTTCATCCAAAGATTTTTTATCTTGACTATTTTCTCAGCGCATTTCTCAGCAAAACTGTGAAACCAATATCTTGACATCATACTAACAGTGTGACACCTTTCACTACAGTATCTATATCTATAGATTATGTCACACATGAAAAACTCTGGTGAAGGACAGTCTTTTTCTGGCCCTCTCTTTTTCTTTCTCTCTTTTGTCTCTCTCTGTTACTTTCTGTCTCTGAACAAGGGGGAGAATCACACCGCTTTCTGGTTACAACTGTTTGCTTCTCTTGAAGCAAAGATGGGGCTGGCAGTAGCAGCACCACAGCAGCAACGTGTCTGTGTAGTCTCCCACACATGTGCAAGCAGTTCAGCAAGGTAATGCTACTGAGACTGAGTCTTCTTTTGCTCTGTTCTGTGTGTGCCCTCACCTGACATGACTGATGGTTTGTTACACAGAACCATCTGGGAAGTCGTCCATAGAAACTGTTTGGAAAAGGGCAGGCACTTTCAAAAAACACGTCTGACATCTTCAGCCACTCAGATCAAACTCTTGCTGAAGCCGGTCGAGAGAAGAGCGAAAACATATTCTTGCAATAAAAAAAAATACTCTCCAGTTCTCATATAACTGATGCTATCGCAGCATCTATGCTAACCTCTTCAGCAGCTGCCACTGTTTGTTTGAGACGAGTGACTTTGATGGATACTTCTTGCTGTCGTCACACCTAAAACCACGCCCGTAGATATCAGACCAATCTAAGATGGATTCTCGCATGATCTTGCAAATCCAGCTGCCTCACTAGGTAATTTGTGCCCCGCCTTCGATGAAACACAGAGAAGAGGAAAGAAACTTATCTAACTGTCTGACCCACAGGTGGTGAGAATTTTACGCTTAAAAGGTAGATTTTGGGTGGAGTATTCCTTTAAAGTGTAATTAACTCAAATGTGCTGGTCTTAATTTGATGAGTCAGTGCTTATGGGCAGTTGAGTCAGTCACCACCAAGCAAGATCTATTGGAATTTTATGGTCAGAAATTTACAGGAAACTCAGTAATGCGGACTAACAAAACCACTAAAGACTCGCAGAGGCCGCCAAGAAAAACAATGTGCCACTGGCTGCAATTTATTGAAGTGTCATGCAGCTGTGAAGTACTGAGGCTGTGTGCTGCTGCTAATTCCCTCTGAAGTCACTGGCTCACATCATGAGTGTGCTGCTGCGGGGCATATTTTACCTTTGTGTTTTGATTTTGTTGTGCTTTAATTCAATAGCTATATTTAGCTGCAGAATTCCCCCAGCTGGGGCGGAAGGCAGGTGGCTGGGGCACCTCTGGGTGAGGAAGGGGAGAGTTGGGAGGGGTAAGAGGGTAGGGGTGTATGGACCAGTGACATCACACTGTGAGCTTGTCATGCCAACATCAAGTCCCAGAGGCCCTCGGGGCTAAATAAAGGAGCGTGAGAGGGCCAGGTGGAGAGGAGCGGAGACTCCTGACAGTACTGCTGTTCAGTGAGCTCCTGTGGTCTCCCTGGCTGCTCCTGTGTGCTCACATCAAAGGGCTGTCTTGTTGCCGTGTGGTCCCTCCATTTGCCCCTCAGCGAGCAGCCGGGGAGCCTATTTTCTCCGAGCGGTGACAGCAGCCAGTGATGTTTTAAGTCGGAGCTGATTTCCTTCTTTTCCCCCTCAACTCACTCGGGTTATTTGACTGGCAGGGAATTTTTCATTGGGACGCAAGGCATGAAAGGCGAGGCGTGGGGGCAAGGCGGGAGGGACGGTGTTGTTGCTTGGATCAGTAATTAACCAGTCATTCAAAGTCAAGTGCTCATTTTCAAGTGGAAACTCAGAAATGTGCGAACAAGTCATAAACCAAAATCCCCAGCCGTCACATGAACAATTAGTGATCCCAAACAGTAAAGTTTCCTGGATAAATCTATTCCTTTGTCTATTGTTTAATGCATCTCGATCTCAGTTTTCCCCTTTTGCTACACTTTAAAGTACAAAGTGTGCTGAGGTTGTCTAATTAATGTGATGTATTGCAGTGCTGTGAAACACTTTCATCCTACAGAACACAATGTGCTCAACGATGGAACCTGCTTCTGTCTTGCAGAGTCAGTCCTACAGATGTTCAGTACATCTTCTAACCATTAAACCGCTTCAGCCTGATCATTTTAGTACGGGGGTAATCGATTTGTACACTATTTGGCCAAAAGTATGTGCACTCTCCTGTCCACCTCTGTTTTTCATGGTTTGTGTGAGGCCTCTCAGTTCCAGTGAAGGAAAATCTTAATGCTACAAGATACTGATATGTTGTGATATTTATATTTAAGTGTGGTTCAGACATTTTGGGGATAGCCCTTTCCTGTTTTAACATGACAGGTCCTCCGTGCACAAAGCCAGATCCATAAAGAAACGGTTTCCCTAGTTTGGTGTGGAGGAAGTTGACTTGCCTGCACAGAGCCCTAACCTCAACCTCATCCAACACCTTTAGGATGAACTGCGAGCCAGGCTGTATCTAATGCCAAGTTTCCACCCAAAGTTACCGCAACTTTTAGTTCTAGGAACTACTTTTCAACGAACTAAAAATTTTCCTTCAGCCCATTTTTGCCCTCAATATAAATGCTCAGTAGGGTCTGGATTTTGTTGTCAGCCCATCTTGTCTTTTGCTTTCATCTCTAACTTTCATGTCAACGTGTCGAAGCACAATGAACAGAGAACAGACTGGTTTATGGCTGCAGATTTTTTAAAATGGTCTCTCTTAATAGGAGCAAACTCCTGCAGCCAACTTCCGAAATTCTGTATCCCAATATGAAAAACACAGACTTTATAAGTGAAGTGGATGTAGTCACCATGATGTCACCCTTTACTTTACGTATGAAGCCTCGAGTTTGGCATCATGGCCATCACAATGTTGTTGTTTTTTGGAGCCAGAAGTGGCACATCTGGACAAGAGGATAGAGCTGGGGAGGTCACTGTGGTAGACACTTGCCGATCACAATGCAGCCACACACTAAGATACCTGCTTCATCATCTATTTTACTCTAAATAGGACCATAATTTACAAAACTAACATCATGCTGTATTGCAGAAAACCTGAAACCACCAATCAAGACCATAAAGTTGTTAGGAAACAGTTTAATGAGGTAATAAATCAAGGGAGAAGTAGGGTCATTTTCTCATAGGCTTCCATACAATCAGACCACTTTTTCCCAACAGTGGAGTCGCCCCCTGATGGCCTTTTGAAAGAGCTCCACTTTTCAGACCTAGAAGCTACATCAACTTCTCTTTTACAGTCTATGGAAAAACAGAAAGCTAGCTAACAGAACATCCCTGCACATTTTCCTCATATGTGTCTAAATGAGTTTACCGTGCGTCCTGCCTCGTTGTTGTGTCGGTTCATCGCTGAGCGAGCATCTGGACGATTCTCTCTGGCGTCTGCAAACTCCCTGGATACCAGCACCCCAAACTCTGCATCCTCGCTGCAGCCGCCCCACTTCCAGCCCTCCCCGGGAGGTCCTTTGTGGTGGGAATCACAGCCGCACATGGTGGACGTGCCCTCGGCACAGGAGCGCGTCACTGCGAACGCCACGCCTGCCGAAGCTATCGCGTGGACGAACGCCGACTCTCTGGTTGCTGAAAGAGACGGATGAAGACAGACAGGAAGACAGAGAGAATAAGAGGAGATAGAGAGCGTGTCAATCTTGTGTTAAACATGTAGAAGGAAATCTTTACTACTGCCAACATCCAGACAGAGGTATTGAAAGGGATACCCCCAGGCAATAACCTTTTAACACATTTCATCTTTGAGAAGGCACATTTATGTACTGGTATTTGCCACTGTGAAAAACAAGAAGCCAGTAGAAAAAAAAATCTAACCCTCTCTTATTGTACTCAACAACAATATAAACGCAAAACTTTCTGCTCCCAGTTTTCATGAGTTGAAGTAAAAGATCTGACACTTCTTCTGAATACACAATGTGCAGTTTTAGCTCAAAAAACACCTTTTCTAGGCACTGAACTGTGGCTATTTCACATAGGGCTACAGATACCAATTTTTTGTCCCAGGAGGGCAAAGCCATGACTCTTATTCTCCCTCTGACTGCAGTTAGCTATGGTATAGAAGTAGTAGCTAGTACTTATTGCCATCGTTGGTTGGATTGATTAGATTTAGGCATGAGGAGTTATTGGTTAGGGTTAGTGTATAAGGTATAAGGTTAAGCCAATCAAAGGCAGAGCAAGGCAGGTCATGACTTTGCCCTCCTGGAAAATAAAAAGTATCTGTAGCCATGAGTCAAATAGCTATAGTTCTCACAATAAAACTGCAAATTTTAGAGTGTCCTTTAACTGAGGCCAGTCCAAGGCACACCTGTGCAATAGAGAGTTGAAGTCCCTCCCCTTGCAGTGTGCCCCCTGGGACCACACTTCAGAAAAAATATCAATCATGTTTAATGGCAAGAGACAAGTAATTTCTTGTTCACATTTGAATTGTGTCACAAATTATACATTTGATATTTGTCAATTTAAAAACGCACAATATACGTCACCAATGCCAACATTGCTCTCTCTTGTAACGTTATTTTACCTGAAGTGTTTTATCCAGTGACTCCTGGTGCTTTTATCAGCCATGAAGAAAAAGAACAAGCAAGACCCACTGCTCGTTCGTTTGTTTTTCTGGTGCAAAAACACACAGGCATCGTAGCTTCAGCGGCTAACGTTAGCTTTTGCAGGGAGAAAGTCATGACGACACTAACCCAGCTTCTGAGTGTGTAGTCTTTCTAATTACATATCTTCACAGTCTTAGTTCCCAGATACTTAACATTTTTACAACAAACTGCAACTTTTTTTTGTCTTGAAAAAGTATTGTTTAAATTGACAAATTTGTTGTTCATGACACAATTCAAATGGGATTAAAAAATTATTTGTCTCTCGCCAGACCACAGTTCATATTTTCCCCGAAGTTAAGTCCCATGGTGGTCCAACGGAAGAGGCAGGACCTTCTCTGTAATCCTGCTGTTCAATCAGCATCTCTATATGCAACAACTATCAGGTGGATGGATTATCTTGGCAAAGGAGGAGAAGAAGAAGTCTTCGATCTTTCACTTCAACTCATGAAAAGTAGGAGCAGAAACAAAAATTTTGCATTCATATTTTTATTGAGGATACAATATGTAAACATGGTGCTCACAGTGTTTACTATATGATGATCATCAGCGATGAGGACACATACTACAGGACACATGAAGGAGCCTAAAAGCAGAGTCCCTGCAGTGACATCAGCCCATTGTGGCTGTGTCAGGAGAGCCTAACGCTCAGCGGGATCTCACTGACCTCCTGTCATCCCTGAGGTGTGCTGCTTTGCATCTGGATAGTGTTTCAGGAATGTTGTCACCCCCCCTCCCTCCCCTCCCACCCGTCCCCTGATCAGAGCCCAAGGCCTTCTGGTGAAACCTAGCAGTGTGTCGGCCTGTTTCTTTTTTACACTGAGGGATGGAGTTACACCTCCTTTGAAGGCAACAGCTTATTATGTAACCAGACACCATTGTTTCACAATCACAGCACACTTACCGTGGCTCACCCATTACACTCCACTAGCTCTGTAACAGACATAGAAAAACACACACAGAGGTACGGGGGGCGTCCCTCAGCAGTGGCTTGACTTCTCAAGCGCACTGAGTGGAGTTTATGATACGCCCAATTGCGTGATTTGAGTTTGAAATTTGTATGAACACGACCAGAGAATAAAACCTGTATTTTGCAGACCACAGTGGCTACTAAAGCCAAAATTCCTCAGCAATTCAACTGCCAATGAGGCTTTTTAGGACCAAACAGACTTCTTCACAAGCCACAGACAGAGACCAATGTTTAGCTGCAGGCTCGTCATATGTTTCCCCCCTGAATGTGTCTGCAAGTAAAGTTACGAAGATAAAAATACTTTTTTATGTTAGATGTTAATTTGATGCCACAAGGGCCAATAAAGCTGATGGTGAAAATGTTTTGATTTATCTATATTTTTGATGTGACTGAGTGGAAACTCTGGATCATTTGATGTGGTCCTCATGTGGTCTTCAGATACCAGAGATATGGACAGGAGTCATGTGACTTTAAAAAACTTGAAGAAACTTGAAAACTTGAGTGAGCTTTTTGACCGAAAATACTTCATATCTTACCCCGATCCCAAGGATCATTTCCCTTTCCTGAATCACCGAACATTAATGCTGTCAATTCCCAGCAAGTCAACCACTTTGTTTGAACCAATCCAACAGCATCCAATCAGGTTGCAGGAGAGAACCATGAAAAACTGATGTTACGTTGCTGAACTCCAGTTGGAAAAAATTAAACTGAATATAATTTCAGCACGTTTGCAGTTTGCAAAACGTGCAGGTCAAAAATGGCAAACTTTGTTTGACATTTTATGTTGCACAAAGAACAGTAAGTCAAGGTTAATATTAACAGTAAACATGTATATGTTGGCGCCGCACTGACCGCTGCATTGACTACTCATGAAAATTGGTTGAGAAATTTAAATGTTATGGTGTTTTATATTGACAAAAATCGCAGAATCCTCATTTACAGTCAGTCAGCCAGTCTTTCCCGGTCCAATATGACTGCAACATTGACATATGATCCAAAGGACAATTCGGTGTCTACGTATATACATCTATGATATTAACATAGTTTGTGAGGTAATGCTTCTGAGTTTATAAGTAACTCTGTAAATCAGTGAGGCTGGAAACTCACTGTTATATTATAACAGTTAAGGACTCAAACCTGTAAGTTTAGAACTTGGGACTTTCTGGTCTGGACTTGGGATTTGAGTACAAAGACTTGAAACTCACTTGTGACCTGCAAGGTAATGACTTGCTGCCTCTGTCAGATACTGAAATACCATAAATCACAACTATGTTCAGTAATATTTTACAAATAGCAATAATATATCTCATGAAATCTAAACAATTAAATACTAACTAGACCAGTCATTCCCACAGACAGGGTCATGACCCACAGGTGGGTCACAGGAGATTTTATTTGGGTTGTCAAATAATGCAGGAAGAAATTATGCAAATTTAAGACTTATACCTGCAGTACATCTGTTATAAAGCATTTAAAATGTGCCTATTATTTTACAGGTGAGAGGAAAGAATGAGAGTCTGTTAATTCCACCTACAGGCACTTAGTCTGTCTCATTTATAAAGAGTGCTAAAATGTCCTATAATGTTTTCCTGATGAAAGGAAATAAAAAGAATATCATTACTAACTAACTAAACTAAATTCAACAATTTCCCCTCAGGGATCAATAAAGTATTTCTGATTCTGATTCATGCATTTATTTCTCCTTTGAAGAATTGGGTCACAAAGGTTTGTCATTTTTAAAAAGTTGGTCCCCAGAAGAAAAAAAAAAAAGGTTTTGGAAACACTGAACTGGACTCTTGTGTGTCTAGAAATTCTGTATTTTCACTGTTCAGTCCAAGTAAAAAGATACAGTTTTGGTCTAAATCCCCAGTGAATCCTTGCATGATTGGATGACACCGAGTCCTCAGGTTCGACATCCCTGCTCACCCTGGCAAGCCGAGCTGGGCCCTCCACAACAGGGGCCTGTGAGCCCTGGGCCCCTGGAGCTCTGGCTGTTAGCCAAGGCTAGCGCTGCTCCTGCTACCTGCTGGGCCCATCAATCCGCCTTTGTTTCCCTTGTGTCACACTGTATTATCCACACAAAGGGCCCAGCGACTCGCGCCCCCACAGCCCCGCTCTGCCCGGAGCTGGCATTCCCTAAACTCTCTAACTCCCCCACCACCACCACCACCTCCTCTCCCTCTCTCTCCAGCCACCCCTCTGCCAACACCCTGAGCCGAAATCCCATACACCACCACCCACCACAGGACCTCAACCCCCCACTTCCTCAAGGAACAGCACCACCATGGCCAACACGCAGCTTAAGGTGGCTGGTGGTGGGTAGCACTCCGTTCCCTAACTTTCCATTCATCACTCCCAAAGTGAGACGCTCTCCTTCCTTCACTCCTTCCCTTCTTTCCTTCCCTCGTTTGCTTCCCTATACCAAAGTGCACACCCGGGCTAGGTTGGGAGAGATCCCCTTTCAGCCTGTTTTCATGACAGAGTCAAAAGGGCGTGTGAATGGGGCGTCCGTGGGAGCTGGACTGTGTGAGGCGCGCACTGGTCTTCATGCACAGTAGGGGTTGAGCGGAGCCCCCCGGCCCTTTTCTATTGCCTGTAATCTCATTTGGCCTCCCCTCTCCCTTTTATTTGACTGAGGAGCTTGGACTGCTCACACTGCCCATTTCTGCCCAGATTCCTTCCCCTCTGACATACGGGGTAATTCATTTCCAATCAGCAGCCTCACTCACAACACACAAACCTCTACCTTTATAATTAGGCCTAAAGCGAGACACCTGTGCCTGTTGTTTCCCATTGTCAGTTTCAGTAGGATTGTTTTAAGGACACAACTAAGGCGGCAATATCTAACAATTAGTATTCTGCGTGTGAAGCGTGTGATGGATGCCTCCAGTATATCTGCTATACTTGTCAGGTTTCGTTGATAGATTTACCGCGCTGACCTTCTTTCATGTAGGAGAGTGTAAACACGTTTGGGGAAACCAAAAAGAAGCCACTGACTCTGAAGACAAATGTGATATTGAGGGTAAAGATGGATGGAAGTTGAATAATGTGTCAGTGCTTGTACCTGCACTCATTTCTCACAGGAGCCAGGAAAGGTGTATATTATTGTAATTGCCCTAGTTAGTCGTTTGTCAGCAGAAGCCCAGAGAACAGGCAAAGCCTTAGGGTGGAAACTGTTTAAATGCTCTGTTTTGTAACAGCTTGCAATAGCCTCAGCTATATAACCTACTTTTTACAGTCAGGTGTTGTTTGGCAGAGATCATTTAGATTATCATTTGTGAGCCTCGGTGAACGATCTAAGACTTCTCCTGTGCACAAAAAAGGTTTCCTTCTCTTAATTCTGTTTTGCCAAGATAATCCATCCACCTGACAGGTGTGACATATGGAGATGTTGATTAAACAGCATGATTATTACACAGGTGTCACTAAAAGGTCACTCCAGTACCTTTTTGCCGTAGTCATGTGCTAGCCTGGTTTGATGCGATTTGACTCATCAAATCAGCCCACCATAGTAGGGATCTGATTCTTCGTTACAGCAGGGTTACCTGCTTAAAGGTGTGTCTTTTAACTGATGACATGCTTAGCTCGAGTTGAGCGGTTGTAAAACGGCAAACAAACACTTAATTTTGTTTAAATTCTTCACAGTAAAAAACAAAATTTTTCATCAGCAGTAACTTATCACGATTCTTATACAGCTGGAAGCAAACATGAAACAGTAAAATAAAGCAGATACCTGAAAGTACAAACAGCGACACAGGAGATATACTAAACTTCAAGCCACAGAGATTCAGTTAGAAGCTACAAAAGTACTGATAGCTGAACACACAGACACTTTTAAAATAGCATTTCTCTCCCTACCGCACATACAAGTTCACTGCTGCAAAACACACTTGTTGGAGGGGGGAAAAGGATGGTCTTCATGTATTGGCTGCAACAAGCAAGATGTCACAGCAGCTCACTTGAAGGCAGGTCAGGATAGCTTTAGCTCCACTCCAGAGCTCCAGAGATTCTCGGATTCTTGGCACACCTTGGCGTGATAAAAGTGGTCATGGAAATGCAAATACGTGTGGCACGGTGTGACTCTGCACAGCCACCCTAACCCTAACCAATCTCTCCTCACGCCTAAACCTAACCAAGACAACCAACAAAGGCAACGAGTGCAAGCCAATCAGAGGCAGAGTATGGCAAGTCGTGACATTCCCCTGTAGCCCTGTGTGACATAGCCATAGTTCAGTGTCTAATAATGTCTTTTTGAAGATAAAATGGCACATTTCAGAGTGGACTTTTATTGTAACCAGTCCAAGGAACACCTGGGCCATAATCCTGCTGTTTAATCAACATCTATATGTGCCACATCTGTCAGGTGGATGGATTAATTTGGCAAAGGAGAAGAAGAAGAAGTCGTCACTAATACAGATTTTAACTAATTTATGCACAAAATTTGAGAGAATTAAACCTCTTGTGTGCACAGAGGAAGTCTTCGATCTTTCACTTCAACTCATGAAAAATGGGAGCAAAAACAAAAGTGTTGCATTTTTATTTAGCTATAAAGATTCATGACAGGCTCTTTTCTTAAGAAGCAAATAATTTACCTTTATCTAGCACAGGGCCGAAGATGGCCAGGTTGTCCTTGATGGTGGTACAGTTCCATCGTCGACCTCTAAACTGGTGCTGGCATTCCTGGATCCCCAGCTTGACGCCTTCGGCAACGCTGGGCATGATCTCTATGTAGTTGCGACAGAAACGCAGCTGCTTTGGCACCAGGCCGGGTATAGAGCCACACAGGATAGGTTGGGAGCCCAGAGACGAGTACTGCTGCCCGAGGGCCAGGGACCTGAGACACACACACACACAGAGGGGAAGCATCATTAAGAAAGATTACTATCATTTTTTATATACACTGAAACATTAAATCTTATCAGTTAAATGTGTTTGTGTTTAAAATAGAGCTGCAATGATAAGTCAGTTAATCGATTAATTGATCAAATGGAAATTAGTTACCCCTAAGTTCCATCCCTCATTGTTTTGGTCATGTTCAAAGATTTGCTGAATGGTAGTCCCAACATTTTATTTATTTATACATTTATGTTCCTATGAGAGGATGGGAGAGTTTTAATCCTCAGCTTTGCAACAGAAATAAAGATTCACCCCCTGACTTACTAAGGCAGGCACAAATCAGGTAGATTTTAAAATATTTATGTTTGCTCCTAACAAAAAATAGTGTGATTAAATAAGCTGTTATTCTTTTAGTAAATCAGGTGACATTTGGCTCTTGACAGGTGCTAATTTTGGTCACTGTGGCTTTTAAATCACAATTTTGCAAATGGTTGAGGGCTCAGTGGTCTATTACTGTCAGCAATCAGCAATGGACCCGCCCAACCCTACTGGACATAAACACATCTCTGCACCTTTGTTATGCACTCTAGGAGATTTGGGATAAAACAAACTGCAAATGATCAAAATGAGTTTATCACCACAACAACACCCAACACGTCATCAATGCAATAACAGGCTGATAAATAGAAATAGGTTCAACAGGTTACAGTGAATATAATTTTATAATAAACCTCATTACCTGTTTGGTACTGGCTGAAGAGACCGGAGCACAAAAAACTGTGGCCACTGGACTGGTCAAATAGTTCTTGATTTATATGTAGAAAAATACCAGAGGTGGGAGGTACAAATCCTAAGTAAAGTTTTCAGGTATCTGTGCTTTAGTATTTATTATTGAGTATTTATTTTTCTGACAACTTTTTAGATTTACTCCCCATATTTTGACACAAATGTCTGTACTTTGTACTCCTTACATTTACAAAACAAGTCCATTACATTTGAGGGGAATTATTAATTTTATTTTGAATTATTGTGCGCCACCTTCCCAACATCAACACTGATTTCCTAAAGGTATGAGACAAAAAAAAACACTGAAAAGACGATTTCTCGCTGTATCCATCATCACATATCACACACAAGACAAGCAAGGGGGACGCTCAGTTCAGGGAGAGGTTCAGCTAGCTTTGCACAGAAACAGCTGGTAGAAATGTCCTTCAGACACCCTAGTTTTTACTTTTATTCTTTGAGAACATTTCAGAGTCTGTTCTTGTTCACTTTTACTTGAATAAAGGAGTTGAATTAGTATTTCTACTTTTACCAATCTTCGTTTTAAGACACGTATCTGTACTTCTACTTGAGAAAAAACATGAAAAACATGCATTTCTTAAAGTAAGTTATCAAAAAAGTATCGTATTGGTATCACTGGTATAGAAACCTTCCGAACTATACCCAGCCCTATTGCTTTTACAGATTTATAGGAAGTAGAAAGTGAGACTGCTCGCCTCACAGTACAAGTCTGTGCCCTCTGTGAACTCAACCCCACAATAGCGATTATGGTGACCTGCCAGGGAGGCCTCCTGCTCTGCAAGGGGGGAACCGGTTCTCTAATCATTAATCTCAGGTTTAACTGTAAGCGTAGTTCTTTGACAGTACTGTGATTCATACTTGAGTATTTTTATTGACTTATCTTCTTAATATAGTTTATTCAAAGAGTTTATTTTGTCTTTTATTTTCAGCAGGAGGGGGGGAGAGCTAATAGGCCCTCTTCAGGGCAAGGATACAAGCCATTAGTACTGACTGTTCAAAGTGTTCCCACTTGTTAGCATACACAGAACTGCTGATCTAACAGATAACACACAAGAACCTGTCTGCTCCGTTTGGGAAAAGCCCCCTCGCACTGTTTCAAATATATGAAAACACCTGCCTCTGTAGTCCCATCATTCATTTGTGGTTTTCCTCTGTAGTTGACTTTTTAAGAATGACAGCGTACACAGCAGAGCCTGCTGGTGATGGATGAAAAACAACATATCTGAAGCAATGTGCCTCTGCAGAAGGCCCGTACAGATGTGCCTAAGCAGGGATTAATCACCACCATGAGACAGCCAAGATCAGCTTGTGATGCCAGAAACCATTATAGTTTCATTCAGGTAATTAATTTTAATTGCTTTCTATTTCTCTTGAAATAAAAGGTAGAGGGAGAGAGAAAACATGTTTTCCATTCCCGTGTTTTAACATGCTTTTTGTGATGACAAGCTCAAACAAAACTGTTTGGTTTCAGCCAGAAGGTCCTGCATTTAGCCTACTGTCTGATGTCAGACATAAGTTTCTTGTTTATTAATTTCTGGGTAAGTTTATTAACTGAAGAAACAAATATGTTTCTGTACGGGTCTACCTTCTTCAGGGTATGCTTCACCCCAAAATCAAAATACATATATTCCTCCTTATCTGTAGAGCCATTTATCCGACTAGATAGTTTTAAAAATGTCTGACTTCTCTCCAGTATAATGGAATTAAAAGGCACTCGGCTTGTGGTGCTCAAAGCAACAAAAACTTTGAGAAACTCAACAGCCTCAACATGTCTTTTTCTAGAAATCATGACTCGATTCCTCCAGACAATCCACAGATGTTGTGAGCAGTTTCATGTTGGAACTTTTTTTCTCGCAAACTGTATCAACCAGTGGGGGATGTCACCATTAATGGCGTCCTCCTCAGCTGAGCTCTAACGATAGCATCACTGAGCTTGCTGGTGCGGTGATACGGTTGACAATAGTTCCGATATGAAACTGCTGTGGATTATCCTGAGAAATCGGGTCATGATTTCTGGAAAGAGACATTGTTGTTGAGTGTTTTTTGATGCTTTGAGCACCACAAACCAAGTACCACTTAGCTGCATTATACTGAAGAGAAGGCAGACACCTCTACAGCCGATCTCTCCAAAACTCTGCTGCTCACGCCAAGAGGAGAAGATAAATAGCACAACAAGTAAGAGGACAAATATGTATTTTTGACTTTGACGTGAACTGTCCCTTTAAGACATGAAGGTTTTCCAATAGATGGGTGTGATTTGGGTGTTTACAAGGTTTGGGATGTGAAGATGTGCTGCCAACTCCCAGTTCTGAGAGAAGAGCTTTATCAGTGCCGAGCAGACTCTCCAGCACTTGGCTGAGTCTGGGCGGACAACGTGGCGCTGGAGGCCATGAGAGGATCATGGGGGAACAATTGACGCTGATCAGATCAGAGCGCCACTCAGGATGACCTCAGGACCCCCGCAGGGCGCAACCCAATCATAGCAGCCACTGACTCTGACAGATGAGTGCAGTGCAGTGCCCCACCCCAACACAAAAGTCAAGCCATTGAAGTCACAGGGAAAAAATCCCCCCTTAGATAGGTTCACAGCTCATGTGCGCTTTTTGCTTTCTACATATGGCTAAACCCTGCCCCCACCTCCCAACACCCCTCACCCCTCCCTCCCATATGCTGTTTTTGATCTCAGGTGAGCATTGTTACACGGGGCTCGCAGGTATCCACGTCTGCCAGCGGAGCTTACACACTGAGACCTGAGAGGCTGGCTTGTTTTGCTTTTACAGCTGGTCAAATTGAATATCTGATGATCTCATGATCAGCCACTTGTGTTGTTGGCCTGAGCCTCTTCAGTGACACTGATACACAACAAACAATGCTTATGTTTCAGTATGAAACCCTGTCTGATCCTCAAGGATAGTACAGTTACATAAACTATTCAAAACTTTCAAACACTTCCACGCACGAGGGAAAATAAGTCTCTTCTCTTTCATATCCAACTTTAAATGCTGTTTTGCTCAATTTGATGTTCCGTTGCAGAGTTAGTAATTTGATAGTGCTCATCAATCTCCATTCATGTTCTTGTCTCGGGTGTACCCAAGCGAAAGCAGCCACATGAGCTCATCTGCCAGTCCCAATCCAACCAACATCACTGCATTCAAGTGTTGCTGACTTCACTCTGTCTGGTGACTGAGTGACTAAGGACCTTAATTACACTGTCTGCTAAGCTTGGTTACTGCCCATTAATCTCGCAGTCATGGGATGGACCAGAGAGGATGATGCCCTGCACACAACTTGGATTTGAACTCACACGATCCCCAACAACATCAGTCAATCAACTCAAAGGAAAATCCGTCCTGCCCAGTGAGATATCTCTGTATTTAGACCCCTGTGCCAATCTCTGCTACATTTCGGGTTCTGTTCAGGACATCTAAACAGCCTACCCACCACTATGACACACTCGGAATTCGGCATTTCTGATGGAATCAATTAGCTAACCGCCTGGGACTTTGTGGTGGACATAGCATGTTTGGACTACAGGCTGAGGATCTGCCAGCCTATTTGTCTTTGTTTGCAAAGGATGTGCCTCACTTGATCCGTATGGACAGATGAGATGAAAGGGATATCTTTTTGGCTAGGTGCTAATGAGAGTCTTAACCCTGAGGGGTTATGAGGCGTATCGTGCAAACAGACACACACGCAGACTCATGCATGCAGACCACATGTGTGCCATGCTGATCCTGCCTGCTTTGCCTCACTTCTCGGAAGCCACGAGCAACGTGTCTCAACCGAGTGAGGGAGAAGCAGACGCAGAGACCTCCACAGAGGCAGAATGCCGGGGGAATCTGCTGCAGGGGACGAGACAAGCAACAGAGCAGCAGCGGGCGGCAAGGCTTGGCAGGTGCATGCCCAGGCAGGTCCGTATGGGGCCTCTACTGGCCTGGGGGGTTTACGGCTTGGTTGGGGGTTTTCTCAGTATCCAAATGGGGCTGATGTGAAAGTATGACGGGCTGCTGGAAACCACAGATATGAGGCAGAGGAAACAAAGGGATTCCACCACACACCTCGCTCGAGAGTGGAAATTCACCCAATCAAGACTGTAACACTGTCAACAAAAACTTTTGACTCACCACTCCCAATGCAATAAAATCACTACTACAACCTCTGCTGCTTGGCTAAAAGAGTCAACTGGCAGGGGTTACCCTGTTGCCCCATTCCCAAACTGGGTTACCTGCATCTCCAGGGGTATGAGGAGTGATGGAGGGGTACACAAAAAATGTGATTTTTTTAAGAAAATTCATTCAAACATTGCATCCTCTCAGCACATCCTTCTCACGAACCTGTGCTGCGTATTTCATAGAAATTATAATAGATTAGTTAGTTTGAGTCATCTTTTGAGGAAAAAAGTCACATTTTTCAGATTCGAGCTTCTTAAATGTACATTTAAAAAAAAAAATCTTTTATGACAGCAAACTGAATATTTTTGGGTTGGGGGCAAAACAAGACAATTGAGGATGTCATCTTGGACTTTTTGGGAAACACCGATCAACACTTTTCAGCATTTTCTGATATTTTATAGACCAAACAACTAATCGATTGATCGCTTACTGTATACGTATGTGTGGATGGGGATTACAAACATTAAAAAAAAATCATATAAGGGTGGGTGGAGAGGCTACGTAGCTGGACGTTTAACATAGTTAACAAAGTTTGGGAAACACTGCTCTATTGCATCTCTCAGTTTGTATTTTGTCTGCTTTGAGTCAAGAGGTGAGTCAAGGACTGAGAAATATGTTGCAGCTGCTATTGTGGGAGGTCTGCGTTACAGGGGTCAGTGTGTAGCACATGTCTGTGCTCTTGTGTGACAGCCTCACATGTCCAGAGGCACAAAAAGTACCAGGTGACCCTGTGAACCTGTTGAGCAGAACATGACATCTGACCTTACTGCCTTTAGCCTGATGGCCTACAGAGACAGTTTGAAGTTCATGACCAGAGCTCATATGTATGTTTCTAGAATCAGGTGTCTGCTCATACTCAGCAGGGCTGCGTATGGCTCATTATTGATTAATCTGTTGATCATTTTTTCTGATTAATCAGTTAGCTGTTTGGTCAAATGTCTTGTTTTGTCCACAATCCAAAGACATTCAGTTTACTGTAGTAGAGGACTAAAGAAACAAGAAAATATTCACATTTCAGAAGCTGAAATCAGAAAATTTTGGTTAATTATAATAGTTAACGACTAATCGATTAATCGACTAATCATTGCAGCGCTAATACTCATTTTATACTGTGATGTGTACATGTGATCAAATGCGACTTCAATATAACTTGTCAGAGTTGCTGCTTATTATTACGGGAGGAGAGTAAAACAAGTCAGTTTACTGGGACAAACCCAACATGGGCCCTTCACGCTGTTTTGTGCCCTGGCCCTAATCTTTCTGTTATATACTTTGGATACGGAAAAAATACCTTAAAGTGCGCAAGCATGACACCTTGTGCACACAACAAAAACAAAACAACAAATAAAAAGCAAGTTACATTACCTGTGAAAAGAGCTTTCTTATCTCAGAGTGTGCCTCTCATATGGTTTGTATATTTACGACTTGCATTGATTATTACAATAAAGTCACTCGAATGAACATTCGGTCTCCTCCTTGCTCAGGCTTTCTGCAGGTTTCAACAAGTGAAATGCAAGACTTTTTAAGACTTTTACAAATGCAGTGTAAGATCTATTTCACAGCAATTCTAGCAAAAAAGAACCGCAGTTGCAGGATTTAACATTGTTAGTGTATGTTGGTTTTGTTTTGTAGTTGTTACAGAAGGAGCAACACAAGTTTTCCTCAAAATGCGTTTAAAAGTGAGACTGGACTTAATGCAACTTCATGCAAGTAATGTTAACAAAGTAATCCAATCAATTTTAAGATCTGTCAAAATCACATTCAAGACATTTCAGAAATATCAAGGGCTAAAATTCACATGACTGGATTTGAGACTTTTAAGGACCTGTGGAGATCTTGTATCTCACCTTTGTGTGACACATCGCCAAAATGTAAAACTTGTGAATCATTAGATTAATTTATTTGTGTTAATGTTATTTTATATTATTTTATATATACTGTGGAAAACAGGTTTGCTTTTGTTCAAATAAACATTTTTCACAGCAGACATGAAACAGCAGGTTAACACAGGTGTTACCACTGATACTAATTAAGGTCCCTTTGCTCAGGTCAAACAGACTCAGAGTGCTGCTATTGTGTATGTTGGCTCACTGAAAAGGCTCTGCTAGCTACACTAAATGGAATGGGACCTTTATTAGTATCACTGGTAACATCTGTGTTTACTCTATTATTTTATATGAGCATGGCTGCTGTGAAAACGGTCTTTTGGATGTTAGAGGAATCTTCGAAATGTCTTCAAAACAGCGGTACATTAAGTGGCTTCAAGCGACCTGCTGTTGTTGACAAGATTTGACTTGTTTGTAATTTAGCAGAAACAGAGCTAGCTTAGTTTACTTTCACTGTGTACCCCCAGTGTATCGTTTTATATGAGTCCAGAGACGTCTTAAGTGTATACGATGATTTGGATAAACAATATCTACTTTACCTTTGATAATTCCGCCTTTTTATGTAGTTAGAGAAGTGCTGGGACACGGTGTTTTCTAGATGGGAACCCCAGACCGGAGACAGATCTCGCGAGAGTGATCATTTCAACCTAAACAGTGATCTTTTTCTAATCATAACCGGGTGTTTTTTTTGTTTCAAAACGTAAGAAAATCTTAACCACATCGTTTTTACGCTGTAAATTTTGTACAACCTGCACAATGAAGGAACAGCTCGTACAAATCTCGCGAGAATTTCACATATCAACGATTCCCTTGTCGACACTACTGACGCCGCATCGCACGCGCATGGCCACTCAACCGTCACTGCTAGCTAACACTACTTGGCTAACACTAAAGCTTCTTTCTCTAAAGAGATAGCTTCTAAATGTAAGTAATGCTAAATCATTGATTGATTAATTTTTATCAAGTGCTAGACAAAGTTTTCAGCTCCTTCGTGTCATATACCACAAAGTAGACATGTGCCATATAAGTCCATCATTTAAAATCTTATTGAAGTAAAGGTACTTAGGAAAACGTATGTATTGTGAAAGTAGAGGCATAAAGGCCCCTGTCATTCTTATGTCAGGTCCATTTCATACTAATGAATGGTTATTATTCATAGATCAACATACATGTGTTTTAATGTAGCTGGTTGTAGCGGTGGATTACCTTAATTATAAGCTAAAATACTTTAGGGTATTTTCATGGATAAAAGTGCATGTTTCATAAGCTTATCGCCTGATTTGTGTGTCTAACACTTGGTAAAATCTGCAAAGGAAATGAGGAGTTCATTTGCAAAAACAAACACCATTCTTAAAACTCATAAACCAACACCAGTTTGATTGATTTTCCCGTATGAGCACGATTAAAAAAAAACATACTTGTAATATCTTATTATAACAACCCAACGCTTGTTTGATTGATATTCCTTGCAGTGCATCAAAAAAAGATTTAGGAAAGTAAATAAAATTTGTTTTGCAAATGAACCCTTCAAATGTAGTGGAGTACTCTAAAATGAGTATAAACCTAAAGTAACATGAAATTGAAATACTCTATTTAAGTACAAATACCTCAACTGAACCTAAAGGACCAGTATGTAGAATTTAGTGGCATCTAGTGGTGAGGATGTAGATTGCAACTGACTACCATTCGCCTTACCCTCCCCTTCCAAACATTAGGGCTGTACAATATGGTAAAAAAAAATAAAAATAAATCATATTACGATTAGTAGGACTGATATTTTTGCCTCAAAATTTCATAGAAACATGGCGGTGCAACATGCTGGCTTCCGTGGAAGAGGACCTGCAACTTCAGCAGATATATGGAGCGCATTCTAAGGTAACAATGACACAATGGTTTTATTTTCATGTGATTATACACTAATGAAAACATACTGATGACTATTATATGCCCTTTCTGCCATGTTTTTCCGATGAATCCCATTAAATCTTACACACTTTCAGTACAGTACTTAAGTATGTATTTTGTTAGTTTACACCACTGTTTTTCTCAGATTAGATTGTTTCAATTAACTGGGTTAGTTCAAAGTATTTACTAGTTTGTTGCTCCAAACAAATTGGAATGTTTAAGTGGCAACCTAAGTATGAGAGTGAAGCAGAGAGGAAAAGAGAGGGATTAGAGAGCCTGTCACAATCCATCCCTCCATGCATTATTCCTTAGGCACTGTTCAAAGACTCATGGAAACCTGCGTGCATGTGTGAAGGCAGACTGAACTCCACAGTTGTGTTGCTACTTGTAAGTTCCTACTACTTCCAACAACACTATCGCTACCATAATGGCAAGAGGTGGGATGCTTAAAAGCCAATATTGTGCAAACATTATAACAGCAATAATTGGGTTGCACCCTTGTTGCAGGACAAGCTGAAAACTGCTGACACATGATGATATAACTTTCCATTCAGTTTCATCACAAGCTGGGACACTCTCCAGACTACTGCTTTCAGGTCAAAAGAAGACTTGGAGCTGATGATGCATTCAGCTACACCTCATTTGTGCACACATACAATTGGTTTCAGAGTTAGTAAAATACCTGGATTTGTTCAGCTCCGATGCGCTCATAAATCTTTTGTCAAATCTTTCATCTCCTCTCTTTTATAGCATTGACAAAGAGCAGTTTACAAAACATTTGGGATACTTCTTAAATATGACCTTTATTATATTTTCTGTTACTTGTAATGGTTTAAAGCTGCAGCTAAGTTGAGTCAATAAGTAATTTGAAAGGATTCAGCCTTTGCAAACAGATTTGATAAAATGCTATTGTATTCCAATGTGTTTGCTGTAGCGGTTATTGACGATGGGTGCCAGTCGTTCTTAGCCGTGTCTGAACAAGTTAACTTATTTCATTAAAGAGAAATTAATGTTAGCTTATGCTGGGTTTTCTGCCTGAGGCGCTGAGTCCTAAGTGTGTTGTGTGAGAACCAGCAGGCTCTTGAAAAGGCCTCCGCAGTAACAGACTGCAAGAATATTGTTTGCATTAAACTCTAATCTACCTCTAATTTACCTCTATATGTTGACGCCGCAGCTCAACTTGTCAGATTTGCCCGGAGGACATCGTGTTGCTAAATGAGGCCCTAGCAGAGCAGTCAGAGACGTGCATTGAGAACACTGCCATCAGAATCTCATGTATAAATCCCACAACAGAGTCCGCGGGGAGATAAAGACACGCGAAAGAGAGTAAGTGGGCCAAGGAAAGTTGCCGGCTTTGCCCGAGGATGGGACTTTTCCTGGTGGAGGCTGGAATGCAAAGCTCCCGTCTGTGTTTTGTTGTCTTCTCTTTTTCTTTGGCACACTTTTGATTTGTAGTCCAACAGCTCCTGGCTGATCAGATAAAAAATGACAGGACCCCTGAAAAATGTTCCAACCTGTTCTTTCTTTCTTTCTACCTCCTTTGCCTCCCCTCCTTTCCCCTCTGTGTTGCAGAGAGTGTGCAGTTGGGACAAGGAGCTCCTGCAGTCACATGTATGGAGACGTGAAGAGGGAAACTGAACAGGGTGTAAACTTGTGAACCTGCCTGTCAGGAAGTGGATGAGAGCAGCAGTAGCTCTGCACACAAGTGCACTGGAGAGCACAAGGCACTGACAAATACATGTCTGAGTGGAGGCTCTGTGTCTCGGTCTGTCTGTAGGTGGACACAACAGAGTCTGGGCTGTTGTCTTGAAAGGACAGAGCTTGTTTGAATGAGAGTCTTGAGGGACTGTGTGAATGAACCACAACTCAAACAGCGCATTGTTCGCTGCCTCTGCTCATTAGGGCCAGCTTGTTGGCACTGCTGCTTGAATTGTCAGCTGTAATGTATCCTATGCAATTCATAACTCGTAATGGATTGTCTGGAATCTTTCATCGTATGTCTGGAATTTCTGTGTGGAAATTACAAACACCACATAGTGTCTTTAAAAGTAATTAAAAATCTAATTGCTGTTGACTTTCTCATGCTTGGCAGATTAGAAAAAAAACCTCTGAAAAAACAGGAATGTGTTAATACATTGTTGGGCATAAATCTAGTTAACAAAGCTTGCCAGTCCGCAGAAATTTCCCTCTCAGGCATTATTAACCCCCTACTTAATTGATCTGCAGGTCCCCATCTTTATGAAACCACCTGTCATGCCTTTTTGCCTCTCCTTTTTTTTCCTTTGCTTCCCTCCGTAGGCTGGGTGCCGTACAATACTTTTTTGGTGCAGGCTGAAATCTACTGCGGGTTCCTAGAGCTGGCAACAAACATCAGGGCAGATTTGCTCTCTTGTTCACTCTTTCTTTGGTCTGATAATTCCTGATTAAGATACAAATTTTACCAATTGTAGACTGTGTTACTTAGAAAAAGTTCTTTTTCATCTGCTTGTGTTCTGGCGTTGAGTCGGCAGATTATCAGCCTGGCTGATTATTGGCTCAGACATTCAGGAGTTTTGCAATTACCACAATTATTTTTATCAGTTTGCCAACAAAATAAATAATTTGAAAAATGTGCTGCTTTGGCTCTGATGCAGCCACCGCTCTCTGTCTGAAGTCCACACTGTATTCTTGCTCAGTTCTCTGATTCCAGCTTCTTTATCATGATTTTTTTCTGGCTTCTTTACTCCTCAATGACAGGAAACTGAAAATCTTTGGGTTGTGCACAAAAGAAGACATTTGTGGACGACACCTTTGGCTTTGGGAAACACTGACCAACATTTTTCACAATTTTCTGACATTGTATAGACCTTAACAAGTAATTGATTAATCAAGAAAATAATCGTTAGTTGTAGCCCGTATCTGCAAAGTAACAAACTAACGTTATCAAACTTTTTCAAACTTTACCAAATGTCCCCTTATGGAGTAAAAAGTACATTTGCCTCCAGAATGTTGTGAAGTGTAAGTATAAAAATCTTTTTTTGTCTATATTTTGATACTAAAACAAATGCAAATGTATTCCAGTTCCAAATATCGATTAACTTTCTATCTGATTACAACCAATTGGTATCGTAATTTTAGCAGCAAAAGATGATATTATTTTGCTATCAGTACGAAAACCCAGATATAACATTGCCAGTAGTATTTAGAGTTTAAATGAAATGGCATTTCAGGCTGATCTAATTTCCATTTTGTGGTGTATTTCTGAATGAAACATCACAGGCAGGTAGGACATAATGTTGAGAGTAATTTTATTTGACACACTGAGGTAACATGCTGTTGCTATATCTTGCTAAATATTGAATCATAGCTCTTTACCGCCCCGCTAAAAGTAGAGGCTTGACTGATGTGTAGATGTCATGATTATTGGTTGAAATTGGTTGGTTCAAGCCTACGTAAGGATATGGAATTTTTTCACTATTTTTCATTTTCTCATGACTTTAAAAGCCTAATTGAAAACCCAGCCCTAACCTGAAGAGGGTAAATGAGTAGTATGTGATCGTCACTTATTTTTGCAGCTGATGTTTTGTTTATTGCAAATACCAGTCACCTTTTATTCAAAATCAAAGATAGCACCTTTTTTTCAATATACAAACTGGATCCTTTGTCATTTAAATATACTGAATGATGTTCATCTCCACGCTTGTTGTTTTTGTCGACACGTCTTCGTTGACCTCAGTGACCTGCGGGCTTTGACTGAATACAGGCTGCACAGGTGTGATCAGCACATCTCTGTCACTGACCCTGTGTGTCAGAGAAATTGTTCTTTGCCAATAATTAGCGTCTGTAACAAGCCATCCAGGTGAGATCAGCCAGGTAATGAAGACTTTAAATTTTGTGTGTTTGTGCCTCCACACGTGTCCCCTAATGATCTCTTTGCCCCTGGCCGTTGCCGTTTTTCCCTTTGAGGAACTGTCCTGGCCTGTGTTTTAGTGCAGCTAATAGCTGTGCACTGGGGGACTTTGTCATTTCCTACAACAGCACATTGCACGTCCTTTGATGGTGGGTGAAGATTAGGACTCGCCTTCGCTGCTTTGAAATACCACTCTCCTTTGAACCTCTCACCTAGCTGGGGTTTGACTGGATAATGTCATCCCACATGCCTGCTCGCTGAAAACAGCCTTTGAATGTTTTGTGAAGTAACGTGTTGGATCAGCACATGAAGTTAACTCTCACTGACTATGTTTACAGGAACACCTATTCCAAATTTGATACAGGTCATTTAAACAGCATATTCTGTTTGGACATTCCTAATTAGGCCTTATTTCGATTAAGACATGGGATATGCTGATATGTATACAGCACACTGGCACTATGCATCTAAATTGGGTTTTCACTGCTGTTTGCATCACATCATGTCTGTTTATGATCAGCTCTGTACATTGTAAACAAACCAAATAGCCAAAAGTTTGCAAGGCTCGAGCAAAGATCCATGCACATAAAAGAAGCTGACATTTCTTGTTGGGAGGAGAAACACACCTGCTTTTAAACATTATAAAAGACTTGAATATCAACAGGTTTTTGGATATGATATGTTATATGTCACAGGACATACATAATTTCATTGATTGGGGCTGCATATGAACCTGAATCCCAATGGAATATTCATTTTCATCAGCCATGTATACAGCTTAGTAGGAATATTGTCTTTTTTGGAATAAGGGGAAAAAGCAGAAAAGTTTTTGTACACAAACAGTCACTGTTTCAGTACAAGTTAGGTTAAAGACGTGTGTATTGTTGGTCATTGTGCAGCATTCTGTAAGATCAGTATATAAACGTATATAACATAAAATGCATCTGAGTCACAAGATGTGTAATCAGATCGAAGTGTTTATGATCACTTCTTTGAGCCTTATAAACCGATATAATACCTCAGCAGCAGCAACACACCTGCTTACGTCCAAGGGCTTGGTCATTTTAAAATATGTTAAATTGGCTTTTCTATTTTATTGCTCTGTTACAGTCTAAACTTGGTCTGTCTCAGTATCAGCTTATCAGTCATCTGCGAACTGCACTAACCTGTAGTACTGACCCATAAATCTAACTTTCATTCCACTATGAACATGCATGAAAACACATTGCAAAAGCCTGAAACGCAATGAGTAAAAAAACAGTAATTTTTACACATGCCATGCGTTCACACTCAGCATGCAAACATTTGATCTAACAGATGGAGCCGTGGATACCCTGGATTGAAGACAAAGTTTATGAGCTGAGGTACAAACGAGCATTTCAATTATCCTGGAAATGGGAGTTTAGTTGGGTGGTGTTAAAGGATGTCTTCTTCAGTGCTTTGCCAGCGCTTATACGAAACATGAACGCTCAGGCGAGTCAGGCAGTCACAAAACTGAGTACCACAGCAGATCATGTTTCAAAAAACACTAGTTACTAGTTCCATTAGTTACTTGGGTGTTATTTAATAATCACAAATAAATAAAACGGTTTTGTATAGGGGCAAGTAATACTTGACATTTAATTAATGTTGCACACTGCAGTAGTGGCAACTTGCAGAGAAAACAAACTAATATTCACGCTTAAATATTTGTTAATTTATCACAAGTCATATCGTCATTGCAAGATTGAACAATGTTACCGTTCATCACAGATTTTTCTCATGTTGTGCAGGCCTACTAACCTGTATGAAAGGTGCTACATAAATAAGCTTTGACTGATTAGTCATACATGTTTTTGATTTACTCCATCGATATTCCCTGTTTCCCTGTGGATGTCACTCTCTGTGGAGACGTTTCTCTCGGGCTTTAGCCCAAAATTGCCTTTGACCCTGGCCCTATGGCGGCCCTCAGCCATTCATAATGGAACCCCAAAGTTTCTTATGAATGACATTCTTCTGGACTTTCCTGCTCTTTTCTCTACCTTCCACTGCACTGTGGAGAATAATACCCAAACATCCTTGATCTTTTCACACAAGGCGGCAGACGGAGGATTTTCCCGCAGTAAGAATCATTTAAGTGATCCCTTTGCCAATGGTAGGGGTTCTGGGGTTGAAGATTGGATTGAAGATTGGAGGGGAGGGGGTGTCACAGTCAGATAATGACATTCCTGAGACCCAGAGATGGACTCTAGAGCCCCATTTAAGCCGCTCAGGTTGAACTGGAAAGGTCTGTGTATTGACTGGGCAGTTTGGTAAACCCAGATAGGTTTTGCGTCAGATCTTCTCGAGAGGGATGCCACTGATATTATTGAGGCCCAAAATTTCCGCAAGTAGTGCTTCAAACTGCAAATACAATTTTAGTCAGGAAGCTGCATTTATTGGCTTATACGTGCGTCAAATTAGAATAGCATTAATATTAAAGCTATTTCATCCTTCAAAGTTGCTGTTCTGCACTGTTAACAAAAATGGTATTTCTTGATTTTAGTTCTGATGATGCAGAGTTACTTAACTCATATAACCTGTGACTTCGTTTTTTGCAGTGACTGAATATTAGCCAGTTTTTAGGTCAGAGCTGCAGCGATTACTCAATTATTCAATTCAAAGAAAATTAGTTGCCAACCATTTTGATAACTGATTAATTATTTTGGGACATGGGCAGAAAAAAAAGGCTTAATAACAGTATAACAAATAGGAATTGTGTGTTTAAGATAGCGCTGCAATGATCCGTTGATTAATCAATTAGCTTGATCAAAAGAAAATTGGTTGCCAATAGGGCTGCAACTAGCGATTATTTTTATTGTTGATTAATCTGTTGATTATTTCTCAATTAATTGATTAGTTGTTTGATCTATAAAACATCAGAAACTTGTGAAAAATGTCAATCAGTGTTTTCCAAAGCCCAAGATGATGTCCTGAGATATCTTGTTTTTCCCACAACCCAAAGTTTTCAGTTTTCTGAAAACAGAAAATATTCACATTTAAGAAGCTGGAATCCAAGAATTTTGACTTTTTTTCTCATAAAAAATACTCAAACTCATTATCAAAATAGTTTTTGATTAATTTTATAGCTCTGGTTGGCAACTATTTTGGTAATCGTTCAGCTTTGGAAATGTAAGGATCTGCTGCTTTTCTTTTCCATAATGAAGAATCTTTGGGTTCTGGACTGTTGGTTTGACAAAAGAAGCAATTTTAAGATGTCACTCTGGGCTGCAAGAAATTGTGATGAGCATTTTTACACACTTTTTTGACATTTCATAGACTAAATGATCAGGCTAACTGATTGATCATGAAAATTATTGCCAGATTAATTGATAATAAAAATACTTGTTGCTTATGTTTTCCAGTAAAACTATTGCCAAACTGCTATTAAAGCTACAACACAGAACTGTCATATTGTGTTGATTTTGGAGCCCCCTGTGGACAAAAGCGATTGTGTTTTCACCATAATAACCGCAAAACATAACGTCAAAAATAAAATGATCTCAATGAAAATCTCCTCCTGCTTCTTTTTAATTGGCAACTCACTCTAACTTTCTGATTTAACAGAGAATCTGACCCGGTGGCAGCCATTAAAAAGAACTATATAGAAATCGCAGATCTTCTCGCTGGTTGTCTTGTTAACTTATGCTGTTCATACAGAGGCATCACTAACAAATTGAGACTGTTTCATAACCAGTTAAAAACTCCTTGTCGTAGCTTTAATGTTTCCCTCGAGCGGAAGTTAAACGTGTACTAATCCAAATAAATATAGTTTTTTCAGGACAGCATTGATTGCTCATTAAGGCAAACGCTGATTTTTGAGTTGACAAAGTGTCTGTTGACCATTATTATAAACAAATTTGGTGTTTAATAATTTTCCATGCAGCAGTTGACACTTGCACAATCTCTTTATCTGTCCTAGTTTCCCTCCCATTGTTCTCTGTTTGATTTAATAACCACAACAGTGTAAAATGTCAAGTGATCTTAAGCACTGGGAAATGTTTGTGGAAAAGCAGAATCCATATGAGATGTTATTACAGTGATCACCAAAGAAAATTACATCAAGTGTACACTTTCTCATGCAGATTCAACAGCAGTGATGATAACACAGGATTAAGGGAATAACAGTTATTGGATTTAAACATCTCGTGGCTGCGCGGCGTGATATGACAGAGTTAAACCGATAATCACTGCTGGTGCTCGATGGATGGTATTGGCGTAAATTCAGCTGAGGTAATTCCTCGCTGAAAAATGACTGTCATCATTCACTTACAACCACCGCTGTTTACGCAAGGAACGCAAATACACTCTCCGGCTGACAGAGTGGCTTAAGCTGCTCTGAAGATAGTTGATGAGTTAAGACACACAGGCTTAATACAATACAAGCCGTGACTCTTATTAACAACCTCGGCGTTTAAAGGGACAGTTCACCCCAAAATCAAAAGCACATGTTTTTCCTCCCCCCTCTAGTGCTGTTTATCCATCTAGATGTATTTTTTCGGTGTGAGTTGCAGAGTTTCGGAGATATCAGCCGTAGAGACGCCTTCTCCCCAGCGTAATGGGCCTCAACGAAACTCGGATTGTGGTGTTCAAAGCAACAAAAATAAATAAATTTGAACATTTAAAAACCAGTGTCTCCTTCCAAAAATCATGACCCGTTTACTCAAGATAATCCTCACACCTTGTTGTGAGCAGTTTCATGTAGGATCTACTTTCTTTTCTGTTCTGTGTGGATTATCTTGAGTAAATGGGTCATGATTTTTGGAAAGAGACACTTGTTTTTGAATTTTTCAAGTGTATTTTTTGGTGGTTTGAGCACCACAACCCAAGTGCCATTTAGTCCCATTATAGTGGAGAGAAGGCAGATAAATGGTACGAGAGGCCAGGGAAAAATATGTGTTTTTGATTTTGGGATGAACTGTCCCTTTTATAAGAACAGCAGAGCAGCAATAAGGATTACTTTCATTAAAGATTAATCTGTTGATCATTTTCTCTTAATCATTTAGTTGTTTGGTCCATAAAATGTCAAAAAATGGTGAAACATGTTTTCCAAACCCAAGGTGATGTCCTCAAATGTCTTGTTTTGTCCACAACCCAAAGATATTCACTTTGCTCTCACAGATGGCTAAAGAAACCAGAAGATGTTCACATTTTGGAAGCTAAATTCAGAGAATTTGGATATTTTTTCTTAAAGAACGATCGATTAAAGGTTCCAGCTCAAAAGAACAGAATATTCTGTCATTGTTCTTTCAAGATGTTTCGTGATTATTAAACATAAGTTCAAAGGTGAAACCAAAACACGGCAATACGTCCAAGAACAGATCTTTTTTCCCTTTCAAACCACACAGAGAGGATGGCGTTGTCAGATAATTGGACGGAGACCCTGTAGGACCTGTGGATTATGTGTGGTCACAACATAGCTTTAAGCTGCCGTGAATTCCCTCAAACTTTGATTTTGGCCATTTTGTACAAAACTCCTGTTTCCCCAACATTCTTGCATTTCAAGAAGGCAATTTACTGCTCAGTCTCGCCTTTCCAAACCCACCTCATTAGTTTGCTATGCCTTTTCTTTCTACTACACCTCATCTGCGTCCATGCATATGTGCATATCACTGGAGTTATTTATGCCCTGTTTTGTTTTCAACACCCCATCTTGTAAAAGCAAGGCTGCCAGGCATAAAGCAGTCAAAACTCCTCTTCCCCCCAACCCGTCCCACCTTGGCTGGAGAATTTATGGCCAAGTCCTCGCCCCTGAGACAGAAGCTGAGAGGAGCCTGCCCGGGCCCTCGCTGAAACTCGGCACCCTCTTGTTTGACACACCACCTCATTTTGTCTCCTTTTTGGACATGTTCGACACCGCGGGGTGATGCCACTGACAGCGCTGTTTGACACCCATTCCTCAGCACCTGCCCAGTCACCTGGAGCTACGGCTCGGCTTTTCATCCCTCCACCCTCCCGGTAACCCCTCACCCAGCCTACACTTCAAAAATTTGTTACCCAAATCAAAGGTGGAACGCATTGTTAGGGTTCGAACATTATCCCAGTGTCATGTAAGCTCCTTGAACAGAACAGCTGCAGGTAATTCACACAGAGAGAATCCCAGGCTCTTTGTCACTGTTGTCTGATGGTTCTCGCTGAAGCCAGCAGTGGGTGTAAAGTCCTCTTTGCCATTAACACTTCAGCCCTGTGGCCTGTGTGCTTGGCAGCTGCCTGCTCTGTAAATGAAACCAGAAGATGCTCGCGGTTTGGACAGCCCTATGGTGGGACCACATGCTAGTTGGGCTACTAAAAGTGCAGTAGCTCTGACAAGTATTGTGTTGTGAGCCAAGAGAGCTTTGTCATACGCCTACGCAAATATCTCCAAAATAGAAGCTTTATGTTACAAAAGAAGACCAGGAGCCATGAGGTCAGCTGCATGTAGCTGAATTTGTAATGAGATAAACCTCTAAATTTCAGTTGCTGGTGCCAAAAGCGATCTGGGATAATTTAACAAAGAATAAAACCCTGCGGCACCTAAACATATTGTCTCCTGACAAATCCGTAGTGGAGGGGGTGAATTGTGGTGCAATTGAAAAGCAAAATGATATGCTTAACTGTTTTTCCCCAAAGAAAAAAAAAGATTGATTTAATTACAGCTGATACCCAAAGGCAGACCGCAAAATTTGTAGGCCTAATATTTTTAAAATTGTGCACAGCCATGTCAGTGGCAAAGATGCATTTACCATACATTTACCAAAACAATTCAGATTCAATTCACGGCATGTTTTGGGGGCCGGCGGCCTGAATGTAGAACAGTGACACACAATAGCAAACAAAACAAAATGACGTTGATCTTATAAGTCATGATTGTTGCACCTCCTAAAAATTATATGGTTGTATTTCAAGAAAAAAATTGATGACGGCTCAGGAACAGGAGCCTTTTTGGAGGCTTTGTTGAGTTTTCATCAGTATTGTCATTGTCCTTGAGTGATATACAGAATTTATGTAATAATAAATGATCTTACTGACTTATGGAAAAGTCCTTACAGACCTGCTGACAATTCATATCAGCATGGCAACCACTTGCGAATGTATTTTTTCTGAAATTCAAAAAAGAACTCTACATTTTTAACTCCCAAACATAAAAATTCATCCTCTTTGCATCACAACATACTCCAATATGATAAATGGACCTGAGTGTAGAGGGGAAAAGAACGGCGAGCCTTTTCCGTTACACTAGTATTTGAGGTTAAGATTCTTTGGACTGGGCCGGAGAACATTTTTCCACGCAGTCAACTGAAAGTGCACATTCTGCCCTCTCAGAAATGATCATTTGACCAAAAAGACTCCCTCTCTTTATGCGGCTATAGGGTCTTGATGCTGAAACTGTGGATTTGTACTCACCACCAGATGGGATAGCCTCCAAGCACCCGTGAGCTGGACAACCACACACACATCAAATATCCAATCAGATACAAATCCATGAGGTAAGCCTTGTAGTGTGTGAGAGGGTAAATGGATCAATACATAGAACTTCCAGCAGGCAGTGAAGAAGAGTTTCCAGGAAGAGGAGCTTTAGGGCAGCTTGATTGTTGAATGAGGGGGGAAGATTAAAATGATATTGAGAGAAAAAAAAAAATCTTCCTCCTGTTTTCCCCCCTTCTTTGAGTCGGGCCAGGAAAAGTGTGTCTGTCTCCTAGTAGTTAAGAGAATAAGTGTCTCTTACACACATGCACACACGCTCCTACCCGTCCTCTCCTTCCCTCCCTCTCTCTGAGGTTCTTCCCTAAGGTAGATATCTTTTTCTCTCTCTCTCTACTTTTTTCTCCCTCAGGATGCCTCATCCACAGGCCCAATATTAAAGGGGGGGGGGAGAAGGAGAGAAGGAGAGGCGGGGGGAATGAGGTTTGGAGATGTCAGCTGGCAAGCCAATCACAGAAGATGGCCTTAGGTTACGAAAAAAAAAATTATTATTCGTTCCCATCTGTCAATCACACGCCACCCCCTGGTAATGTGGAAAAGAAAGGAAGGAGTGAAAAGAGGGAGGGAGGGAAATGAGAGAGGGAGGTATAGGGAGGGACACATGAAAAAAGGTAGAGCAGAGTTGTTACTCAACTTGTTTCATCCGCGATCATTGAAAAAAAATGATTCCCCAAATTGGCTGGAGGAGGTAGGCCGAGACTCCGGGGTTCACACACGCTGACGTGCATGTTGACACATTGATTTTTAGGGGGTTGTGCCCTGACTAATTGATCCGGATATACGTTCATACAGTGCGCACACACACACACACAC
Organism: Lutjanus campechanus; assembly: GCA_027495735.1. Classification (NCBI taxonomy): domain Eukaryota; kingdom Metazoa; phylum Chordata; class Actinopteri; order Lutjaniformes; family Lutjanidae; genus Lutjanus; species Lutjanus campechanus. Next base: position 59,000 of record JAJHUR010135921.1, on the reverse strand, counting down.
ACACACACACACACACACACACACACACGTCAACACACGCATAATCTCCGTCCCACTCACGGGGACATATATACAGTGAATTTTCTAAATTGTTGTCCGCCCACCCCAACAGGGGAGGACATAAAAGGGGACACAATAAAGCCATAAACTGCGGTGGTGGCTGGGCCAGGCATGCAGGGGTTATATGCTTCAGCGGCCCAAAGGCGACACATTTTACATCAATACTATTGTCATTCTGATGGGCTGTGGGGCGAGCAGCCGTGGGACGGGGGGGAAGGAGGAGGGGGAGGAGGAGGAGGAGGGAGAGGAGAGATAGATAGAGAGTGAAACAGGAGGGTGGGACACTTGTGATGGACTTAGCCTGAAGTAACCACGCATTTGATTCACACACACACACACACACACACACACACACACACACACAAGGAAACTGATCAGGACGAATGCAAACAAGATATCAGAGATCAAACAAACGCAGTTGTAGCAGTGATGACAATCTAGTCGAGAGTTTTGTCTCAAAGGATTATCAGTGGAAAGAGTGACCACCAAAGACGCGACCACGGCAGAGTTTTAAACCAGTAATGAAGGGGTTTGTGTTTGACTTTACAGAACATAACTTTTTATGAAGACTGAGGCTCTGAAGCTTCTTGAACATCAGGATTATTTTAATCTATTGAACAGTTTGCTGCAAGATTTTTGCCCCCATGTCCCTTAGAGACTGTTGCTGCCACTGATGACATTTCATAATAGAAATCTGTCTTAAGATTGTAGTTTCTTTGTAGTTGAATTTCGACATGATTTAATAGTCCTCAAAATTAGGGCAGCAACTAACGATTATTTTCATCATCACTTAATCTGCTGATCATTTACTCCATTAATTTTTTTGTTTTTTGGACCAGAAAATATAAGAAAATGGTGAAAAATGATTCCCAAAGCCCAACATGACCTCTTTAAATATCTTGTTTTGTCCACAACCCATTCAGTTTACTGTCATAGAGGACAAAAGAAACCATAAAGTATTCACATTTGAGAAGCTGAAATCAGAGAATTTGGATATTTTTTCTTTTCTTCTCTCGAAACAATTAATCTTTCGGGTTGCACATCGGTTAGGGTTAGGTTATGTCTTGAAATGTCTTGTTTTGTCAGTTCAAAACCCTGTGACATTCAGTTTAATGTGATATTAACGAGAGAAAAGTAGGACATTTTCATATTTTAGAGGCTGAAAACAGTATTTGCATTAAAAATTTACTGGATTAACCTGCCGATTATTTTATAGACTAACCGTTTGGTCTGTAAAATGTCAGAAAATAGTGAAAAGTGTTCATCCCAGTTTCTTAAAATCAAAAGTGATGTCTGTAATTGTTTTGTTTTGTCTGTTCAAATCCCAAAGATATTCAGTTTAATATGATAATAAAGAAAAGCAGGAAATATGCATATTTGAGAGACTGAAAACAGCATTTTCTGACATTTTTGCATGAAAAATTACTTTAACAATTAATGGATTATCAAAATAGTTGGTGATAATTTAACAGTTGACCCTGACAGCTATTCACTGCAGCTATAAATCACTTCATCATTCTGTCTATAAACTGTCAAATTAAATGAAAAACTGTCCAAGATGATGTTTTTAAATGTCTTATTTTGGCTGTCAAACCCCAAAGATAGTCAGTTTAATATGATATAAAACACAGAAAAGCAGGAAATGTCCATATTTGAGAGGCCAAAAGCAGTATTTTCTGCAGTTTTTACATGAAAAATTACTCTCACAATTTATCGATTGCCAACTAATTGTTGCAGCTCCAGATCAATTAATCATTTTTTCCATAAATGTAAAAAAGAAAAACAACTGTAAAATGTCCATCCCAGTTTCTCAAAGTCCACCATGATGTCTTTAAATCTCTTGTTGTCAGTCCAAAACCCAATAATATTCAGTGTTTTCTTATATAAAACAAAGAAAAACAGGACATGTGCGTATTTTAAAGGCTGAGCACAGCATCTTCTGCCATTTTGCATGAAAAATAATGACTGACTAATCGATTAGTTGACCATCATGATTGTTGCAGCTCTGCTTAAAATTGAGCACCAATAACCACAAAAAGGACATTCTTCCTAGTGAACTGCATTTGCCCTTTTTTGAACACATAATTTAAAAATGCGAGTTAATACTTATTAAAAATACATTTACAAGTGATTAGACCAGATGGATTACATGATAGATTTCACAACAGATTGAGTGTGCGGAGCCATATGGAAACCAGCCTTTGGGAGATCTGTTTCCAAGTAAGAAAGGTCATAACAGGTTCAATGACATAGTAAGAGATGTTTTATTGATTTCATCCTGATTTAATAATGTAGTCACCCAAAACAAATGAATGGAAATTATTTTAGAGGACACAATTCAGTATTTTAGTCATAGATTAGAGTTCACAGTGCTGCTAAATTGATTCAATTATCACAAGTTCACCGCAGTTAAACTTGTTGTTAAATACAAAGTTTGTCCTGGAAACGTGGCTCTAACAGAAAAACTAGTATTCTTGAGTGTTTTTTGTGTGTGCAGCCATATGGAAACCAGAGGGAGATCTGTTTCCAAGTAAGAATTGTCACAGTGGGAGATGTTTTATCGATTTCATCCTGATTTAATATTGTAGCAACAAAAAAGTGAATGAAAATCATTTTTGCGGTCACAAGTTAGTATTAAAGTCATAGATTAGAGTTCACGATGCTGTTAAAATGACTCAAATATCACACTTTGGCTGATGTTAAATTTAAAGTTTCTCATGGGCATGTTGCTCTTAACACAAATACTGTTTTTCTTTTGTTGTTGCTGTTCTTTTAAATGTTTTTTGTATGCGGAGCCAAAAGGAAACCAGCATTTAGTTGGGGATGTTTTATTCATTTAGTCCAGTTTTAATATCATCATGGCTGCAACCAACATTTATTTTTATTGTCGAGTCATCCGTTGAGCATTTCTTCGATCAATCGATTAGCTGTTTTGTCCATAAAATATCAGGAAAAGGTGAAAAATATCTATTATTGTTTTTCAAAGCCCAAGTTGACGTCCTCAAATGTCCTGTTTTGTCCACAACAAGATGTTCAGTTTACTGTCATCGTGGACTAAAGAAACAAGAAAATATTCACATTTGCTCAGTTATTGATAGTTGGCAATTCATTTAATAGTTGGCAACTACTTAATAAATCAATAATCAGCTCTAGTAGTAACTTAAAAGTGAAAATCATTTTAGTGGATACAGTTTAGTGTTTTAGTCATAGGTTTAAGTTCACAATGCTGCTAAAATAACATATGACACTTTCACAGGTCTCAAATACAACGTTTGTAATAAAATATAGGTACTCTGAAGTGATTTTAGCAGGATTTATACTTAAGTAAAATATCTGTTGTCTTCTCCTCTGATGTGCGTTGCCTGGGGGCCCCATGCTCTCTCTGCTGAGGACCTCCAGGGCATGAGTGAGCTCGGTGGACTGAGGGGGCTGGAAGGTCGCTCAGCAGGGGCTGGGAGCGTGCACTCTGCAGAGAGCAGGCTGAGTGCCCACCGCAGAGAGCGAGCCCAGTGACCACAGTCTGGAGGTCACTAGTGGGGTGCCCCCCTTCACACACCCCTTCTGTTTTATTCCTCCATAACAAAGAAGATAGGGAAACAGGCAGTGAGTGAGCAGCACTCGACCTACCGCCCTGTTTGAGAGGAGGGAGAGAGGTGGGGGCCCCTCGGAGTCTCTAAATGTGACAATAATTGATAGATATCTTTGTGAACCTTGTATGAGGCCTGCTCTCCATCCAATCGTGGTGGGGAGTCTTCTGCATTCTACCAATAAAGATGACTTTTCAATGCCTCAAGTCAAGATGCGGTATGTCATGGCGGTGCTGACAATGAGGCAGGTCTGTTTTCGATCACGAACATTGTTGCGCGTTACGGCATCGCCAGAAATGTGCCTAGCTCAGCGCTGGGATTTGGATGACAGTTGCTCTGTAGGAGCTATAGACGCTGCGTAGGGCCAGGGATGGATGGGGGGAATGTGACAGTGGTCTAATTTATGAGCGCAGGCAGAGGAATCAGTCTGCGGTCTGCATCTGAACAACATTGAAACCACGTTTCCCAGGTTGAGGCCACAAGTGCAATGCGAACTGTCTAGAAAGGCAGCAGCAATTAAAGGGATAGTTTGGATTATTTGAAGTGGGTTTGAATGAGGTACTTATCGATGGTCAGTGTGTCGGCTACAGTAGATGGCGAGCAGAGAGGGGCACCAGCCGGACGCTAAGCAATGTACTGCTGTGGACAGTGTACATTACATTTATCAGGTTATTTGATTAGGTTATTTTTGGTTACAGATTGCAAATATGTGAGCACACTAAAGAGCTATACATGACATAACAAGTGGCAATCTCTGGGGAATGAAGGAATGAAGGTTCCCTTGGAAATTTCATTTATTTATTTTACCCGTTTGCAGGACAAAGCAGTGAACATTTCTGCGACCTCTGTGACCATCTACATTTGAGATCTTAGTACACGAGAAAAGGTTGGACCGGGCAGCAAAGTATGGGTTAGGTTCATTTATAAAGCTTGGAAAATTATGCAAAGTAGACCAAGGTTCAATTGGACCAATGTTCAGCTGTTATGTAAGTATAACAGCGGTTTCCACTCAGAAAAGGCTGTCTGACAGCAAAATAAAGCAGTGAAAATGTTCTAAATATAACTTACACTTAAACTGATACTGATTTCTTTTTTCAGGTAGAAGTCTTTTTTTGTTATGCCTTTAATCGATATGACAGCTGAAGATATAACAGGAAATGGGAAGAGAGAGTAGGGGATTGACATGCAGCAAAGGGCAACAGGCGGAAGTCGAACTCATGGCCGCTGCAGAGGACCCACAGCCTCCGCACATGGGGCGCACGCTCCACCAACCAAGCCACCCAGCCGCCCCAGGTGGAACTTTTTTAAGTGGCTAAAATTTGCTTTTTGCTGCTGACCCTGTCCACAGCAGTTCTGGAGGTGCGTCGCCTGCCAACGACTGTAGGTAATACACTGACTATCAATAGGTACCTCATACAACCCCACATTAAATAATCCAAACTATCCCTTTAAGGTCAAGAACGTCGGAGCCTGATCTTGAAATGAACTGTGACTCCACAGCAGTCGTGGTGGTGTTTTGAGTGGTGGTGTTTTGTATAAAACCTCTGCAAAGGAAGGCCTCGGTCTGCGTGTCTGCATCAGTAGGTGCACAGGAGGGGGAGGCGCACACAGAGGTCCCCTACCGGGCCGGTTTCTACGGTGACCTGAGAAAGGCCGTAACCAGGTCCGGCTCTTTCTCAGGCCTAATCAGCGTATTACCACAAAGAAGGACATGTGTTCGGCCCCCCCACCTCTCTACCCTCCCTACTCAATCCGACCAGCATGGCTGGACACAGGCAGCCAATAAAACCAGGATTAGGAGGGTATCTACACACACTGGGCTGTAGCGAAAAAGTTTCTGAACACGCCCAATCCCGCCCTGCTCCCTTCACAAACTTCTTTTCATCATTCTTCTCTGTCTCTCATTCCTTCCATCTTTCACTTTATTCCACTTGCTCCCATGTTTATATCCTTCCTTTGCCTCTTCCTTTCAGGGCCCTCACCCTGTAAGCTCTTCACACAATGGGGCATCCAGAAATTACTCATTTTGCCGGAGCAGTTCAGCAAATTCCCAATGCCTCTTGCCCACCTCCCCCTTTATACTCCTCCGGATCCTGTGCTTTTCTTTCTTTCTTTCTTTTTTTTTTTTTGCTGTTATGATAATGAAATGTGCTCCATCACAATGACAAAGCTGTGCATGTGGATGATGGGTGATTTTATGTGAATTCATGCTCCTTTACATATTTTTGCATGAATTCACGCGGTTCCACATAATATACAAAATGGAAATCACCCATTTAGGGCTGCAAACAACGATTATTTTCCTTTTGCAGTCATCTTCTTGATTAATCAATTAGTTGTTTTGTGTATAAAATATTAGAAAATGGTGAAAAATGTGGTACACTGTTTCCCAAAACCCAAGATGACGTCCTCAGATGTCTTGTTTTGTCCACAACCCAAAGATATTTGATTTACTGACGTAGAGGAGTAAAGTAATGAGAAATTATTCACATTTGAGAAGCTGAAATCAGAGAATTTGACAGTTCACCTCAAAATCAAAAATACATGTTTTTCCTGTAATGCTCTTTATCCATCTAGATAGTTTTGGTGCGAGTTGCAAAGTTTTGGAGCTGCAGAGATGTTTGCTTTCTCTTGAATGTAATTGGCTCTCAGTTTGTGGTGCTCAAAGCACCAAAAAATGTGTTTCAGAAATTCAGCAGCAATGTCTCTTTCCAAAAATCATGACCATGATTTTTTTTTTTTGGCGCTTGGAGCACCACAAGCCAAGTGCCATTTAGTTCCATTATTCTGGAGTGATGGAAAACATTTCTATGGCAGATATCTCCAAAATTTTTGATTTGGGGTTGAACTCTCCCTTTAAAAAAACGTTACAATATTCACATTTGAGAAGCTGAAATCAGAGAATTTGGACATTTTTTTCTTACAAAAAGACTCAAAACAATTAATCGATTATCAAAATAGTTGGTGATTAATTTAATAGTTGACAACTAATCATTTATTGACTAATTGTTGCAGCTCTCGTCGCTTTAAGATTTCATGATCATGGACGAGATTTTCACTTGCCTCCATCTGTAAAACCTGATTAATTAATACCAGATAGTAATAATAAAGTCCTGTGTTCTGTCTGCACAGGAAGTGCATCGTGTTTATTGTCATGATTCGTCTGGGGAATTTTAGAAGTCATGTCCCTCTTCCTTCTCGGTGCTCGGAGGCTGCAGCCTCACCTCAGAGTCCTTGCTAATGTGTCCTGGAAATGGGAGAGTGTTAAAGATAATATCACCGCCTTTTGTCAGGACTTTTTAAGACAGGGGACAAAGACGACAAGAACTCTTCCCCCCCAAATAAACCTTTTTCATTAGAGCGGCAAACACTTCATCCAGTGGCTGTGTGAGGGAAGCTCTATTGGTGTGTGTGAGCTGCTCAGCGAGGTCTCACAGGGAAGAGCCTAAACCCTCAGCGGTGTTCAGCCGGACACTGAGGCGGCCTAATTAAAGGGCACTTAAGCCCCACAATGTGCGGCGGTGCAGGTTGGAGTTGGTGGGGGTCCCCGCCGAGAGGGACAGAATTCATGGCACTCGTAAACAAGGGAGTCCAGGACAGAGGGACAGAAGAGGGCTATGTGCCAGAGACTTTGTTCACACAAGATGAAGAGTCAACAGCCTCCCCATCCCTCACCCCTCCTTTAGCCATCCCCCCTAATAACCACCTTCTTCAGAGGAGCTGCGAACACAATGCCGTCCCACTCCCCTCCTCTTGCTCTCAATCACTGTTGGGACAATGAGGGGAACCCCCCCACCCCGCCAACACCACCATCCTTCTGCCCCTCCCCGACCCCCAAACAGACACTTCTTTTATTGAAATTCTTTGGTGTTCTAATCCTCAGCTTCCTCCAGGGGCAATAATGGACTCCCTGCGTCAGCCTTTTCCAGCGAGGCTATCATCCAAGCCTGCCTGGGTCACAAGTCCACCTCTCCTATTGGACAAAACTGCCCCAGCAGTGTCATTCCTGTCACATCCAACTCAGCTACAGGCTGTACAAGCCCCAGCGCCATCAGCCTGAAGAGCACAGCCGTATCAACAGCCATGCAGATTTCTATATTTTCATTTAATATTCTCTACAGCGGTGGTTCTCAAAGTTTTTCCAATATTTTTTTCAGTCAAGTACCCCCTGACCAGTGCAAAACAACACTTTTGGTAGGAAAAAGCCCATATAGAGAAGCATAATACAGCGCTGCACCATCGGTGTCAGCTCGTTGAGGTAAATCCTGTCAAAACATCTTATTCCTGATATTGATGGCTCTGTTTTTGCTTTCTTTTTCACTTATTTTCAGCTGTAGTACTGCTACATTTCAACCAAAAATTCATTTTTCTTGATTTTCGTCCATCATTCTGGCTTCCAGCTTCCAGTTAATGTGACTGCATTTGATGCTTTTTTCTCCTGTGAGGTTTTTCACCAGTTGACAGTTTTCGGCAGTTATCATTTACATTGAAAATAGGAATATTGCATGTAAAATGTGATTTAAAGCTGTTTTTTTTTTAGCTGGTTATGAAACAGTCTCAATGTATTCCTGATGCTTCTGTATGATCTACATAAGCAAATGAGACCATCTGTGAAAAGATCAGCTGCTTCTGTGTAGTTATTCTTAATGTCTTTCACTGGGTCAATCTCTCCCCGAAATCAGGTGAAATGATCCTGTGTTTACGTACATTAGCCATTTAAAAAGAAGCAGGAGGGGATTTTTATTTAGGTAATTTTATTTGTGGTTATTACGGTAGAAACACTTCCACTTTTAGCCACAGGGGCCTCCAAAATCAATAAGATATGAAAGTTCCTTGTCATAGCTTTAATCGAACATTTTCATTTTCATTTACAAATTCAGAACTCATGGAGTTAACTGTTCACATTCACGTTGGTGGGAAAGTGTGGAAAGTGCTGGAAATACAAAATACTGGTTAAAATAGATTATCAGTATCACAGTGAATGCTGAATACACATTATAACATATACTGCATGTTTTGAGTGTTGAGTAAGTAGGATTTGTCCGCTATTGTTTGTAAATGCACCAGGAAGACCGTTGATTGTTGAGTCAGTGTTTTGGGTTGGTAAAGCATCCTGAGCAGAGCAAAATAATGAGAAAATAAGAAGGTACAGGCAGAGAGCAGGGTCTCTGCAGCTGCAGTGCCGCCGCACACTTCTGGTGGATCATGGGTGATGATAAGAAGGATTATTTTTCTATGAGTTTATGCAGTGTTTTGGGGGGGGGGGGGGAA
>JAJHUR010135921.1:29765-40966 GCA_027495735.1 Lutjanus campechanus | reverse complement strand
GAATTCACGCTGACTAGGAAAGTAGAAACAACCATTTTAATAAACAAGGCTTTCAGTCTGAAAGTTGAGGCACATGAGATGTCTGCATATTCACTCAGTGTTGTAAGTGGCTAAATGATACTGGTGACAGTATAGCTAACGTTAGCTTGAGTAGGAGCCTGCTGGAACTCAGTACAGCAGCATCAGACTGTCGTCTTTAAATCTCAGTCTGGCTTATATCAACAGTTGTTTATTGACAAGTTATTTACAGACAACATTTAGATGAACTATACCTGGTAATTTAATATTAGCAGCATGATATATCGAAGGAGCATGATGGCTCACTGATCCAACATTAATTTATTAATATATCGCAAACGCTCAGCTTCAGGCAAGGTCACAAAATAAATATTAGACACGTTTTTAAAACAAAGGTTTGTTAAACTACATTTACATTGTTGTCAGTTGGGTTGTTAAGGGGATCTTAGGTTTTCTATCCCCCAAAACGGGGTGCAGCTTATGGTGAAGTACCACGATGCTCCTGTCTTATGTATATCAGTTTAAGTTTACGCTCCATTTAGAATATTTTCGCTGCTTTTCTTGCCGACAGTTTTCTGATGTAAAACCACTGTTGTAAAAGCCAAATACTGCTCAGTCCAAAGCCACCAGACTCATTTGGAAAAAATCTTGCAGAACACAGGAGTTGCTGGTCTACCGCTGCCTCAATGACTTAATTTGTGTTTTTGTGTGAATTCTGTGAATCTGAACTAATCCTTTAAAGCGCAGAAGTCACAGAACAGCACAAACAAAGTAATTGATTGAGGCAGTGGTAGACCAGCACTTCCTGTGTTCTGTGAGGTAAAAATACTGATTTTTGCCAGAGAAAGCTGATGATAAGACGACATAACAAACTATTTAACTTTGGTTTCCTGTTGGAAAAGGCTGTCTGTTGGCAGAGTAAAGCGGCTTTTAACTCCAATTTGATCTTGTGTATTTAATAGTTGGTGTTGGAGTATTTCATCATGTGGTTTAAAATCACTTCAAACACCGGGAATCCTCAACCCACTTGTTGCTTTGTGGGTTTCCTTGCTGGGTTCGTTCTCGACATTTACGTGTTAAAACAGTGCTCTTCTTTTTCCCTCTGACTGTGTGTCTCTTGTCTGTTGCAGTGCATGTACCTCCTACTTCACACCGTCAAAGGTACGCCGTTTGAGACCCCGGATCAGGGCAAGGCTCGCCTCCTCACACACTGGGAGCAGATGGACTACGGTGTCCAGTTTACTGCTTCACGCAAGTTCCTCACCATCACACCCATTGTCCTGTAAGTGGCCCTCCAAACCTAATGCTCAGCCTTCAGTTGCGTAGCAGGTGGAAAGGACAGGTGAACATTAAGAACGGATCTAATTCAAGTTAGCAAACACTACAGGTGGAAAGTGAAAGTTAGGACTTCTTAACCTAAACTTATCCTGAAGTTAGGAGAGTTTATTTAAGATTCTGGAAAGTTAGGATGCTTGTGTAATGTAGTTTTGTAATCCTAGGTTAGGATATGAAAATTGACTGAGGAATTGATCGTCTTTAATTACTTTCTTTTTTTACTAATTCAGGTCCTAACTCTAATTACAGTAGTTACCAAACAATTAATATTGGATCTGTAAGTGAAGAAGTTTCTCTAATGTGGCCCCAGAATCACACATCACAGTTTGCTTTACAGTCTATATTGCATACGACACTCTCTGCCCTAAGATCCTCGTTTCGGATAATCTAGTGCTCACCAATCCCTCACCGGCTTCCCACCCACCAGCACTGATTGTGTTTGTGAGTTTCTATGGAAGTGAGTAAGTTCTTCTTCCCCCTTGTGCAAACCAGGAGGTTTAATTATTCTGCTACCACAGCTTATTGTTTTTTTAACCTTTACTCCAGACTGAGTTTTGTACTTGCCACGGTACATCTGTGAAAAATGTACTTTACATAACAAATTATTATGGCAGCAACTAACATTTATTTTCATTATTGACTAATCTCTATCTCTCTATTTTCACAATTAATCGATCAATCTTTTAGTCTATAATATGTCAGAAAGATCCTCATCACAGTTTCTCAGCTGAAGTGACGTCTTCAGATTGCTTCCTTTGTCCAACTAACAGTCCAGAACACGAAGACTCTTCATTCACGATCATGAATGACAAAGAAAAACAGCAAATCCTCACATTTAAGAAACTGAAACAAGAAAATGTTTGACTTTTTTGTTTGAAAAATGACCAAAACAATTAATCTGTTAACAAATAGTTGGCAACTAGTTTTCTTTCCATCAACTAGTCAATTAATCGACTAATTGTTGCAGCTCGAGAAACTATACTCCTCTTGTGCCTCTATTTTGGAGTTTGCACTCGGAGAGGTGATTGATTAGCGTCTCTGCTGCTCCCTTATTAGCCGAGCTCACACATTGTTAAGGGGCTCAGTATTTGCAGCAGCACCCCGTGCTGCTTTCTGTCCTTATTAACCAGCAGAGTTCAGTTTACAGGAAGCGCTCTGATTCCCCGGGGTTGATTTGCCAGCTCAGCCCGAACATTGTAGTGATAGCAGTTTTTGCAGGTGTACGCTTTTACACACTACTTTCAAAGGCCTCTTAGTCATTTTGCTTCGCGGCCGGTGCCAGCAGGAAGAGACGAGTGGTCAGTGTTTCGGCTCCAGATGGAAAAGCTACACATCTGCAAAAGTCTCCTGAGAGCTTTTTATTACATGTCCTCACTTGTTCAGCAGAGAACAGGACGTGCAATTCCTCATTGTAAGCTAAAAATAACCCACTGGTGTGTGTGTTTATCAAATCAGCGTTGTTCTTTATTGTGTCTCACCGGGAACACGACATCTGTTCATTATATGTCAGCATGTAGCCAGTGACACAGTCAGGGTTCTTGTAAGAAGTGCTGCACTTTAGAGGCATTTCTGACTGTGTGCTTCATCACTCTTCTGTGTTGACTGAGATTTTCTGCTATAAAGATGAGATTTATAGATCTTCTTTCACACATGAAGTCTAATCCCTGAAATGTTCAGTAATATTTCCAGCATGGGGTCGATATTCAGGGAAATCTGAACCCCTGATTTCCTACCTCAAGACCTAGTAACATTTCAGGAAAAATACCAGTTCGGCTGTGTTGTGAATGAAAGCAGTAACGTTGCAGGGACAAACACAAGACGGGTTACAGGAGAGACTTTAGAAATTAGTTGTAAAGTCTACTGCAGCACACAAAAAGGCAACAAGCGTTTCAACACTTGATACATCTTCATCAGAGTTGATCAGAACAGGGAAAGGGTTTTAAAAACATCCATGTCCATTTTTTCTTCAGTTTGTGCGTCAAGTTGCATTATTTTCAAAGAATGTTTTTCTCTGTCCGTCTTTGTTTTCTGAATGATTTAGAGTATAAGGTCCAGAGAACATTTGTGCAGGAATGAATTCTTTAACATCTAGACCAAATGATTTGATTTCACTTCAAACTTCTCTCTCCAGTAGTCCAGTTAGCCTCATTTTTCTTTGCATCCTCATGATCTCTACTTAGAGAGAGACTTCATGGTTCTGAAGAGGACACATCTGCCGTCAAAATGTTAGTCACTGAATAAAGTTTACCCTCTTTTTTCATATAAAGGCTCACGTTCGTCTGAATAAAAACTGTCTTGGAGAAAGTAAACCACTCACAAGACTCCAACAACTCGAGTTGCAACTCTAGACATCCAGCGCTCTTTTAATTTTCCCTTTTTGATTAATCCAATGCGTGTTTCTGATTCAAGTGGATCACAAAAAAACAAACTTGTTGAATATGAAATACATGACAAAAGCACCGGACAAAAACAGCTGCTCGCCCACCATGTTTCTGAAAATATGCTGCGTCTGTCAAAATCAGAGGTTGGAATTTCCCTGTCGAAATTGGCTGACCGTGAAAATTTCATTAATGTTTTTTTTGGAAAGTGTACACACAGTCGAACCCTCGGCAGTGCACCCTCCTCACATATAACGACACAGAGGAGGAAAAAGCGCCGGATGAGATAACTGACACTAACACATTTTATTTTATGGCAGTTAAAGCAATGGCGACGTATTTTGACATCAGTTTGCATGCAGAAAAGATTTTACTATATGTGAGTATGTATTAATTTAGGCGTACGTGGTTGCTGCCATTGTTGTTGACATCAGAGAACTGCGTCTTCATGAAGTCAGGGTGCTTTTCTACTTTTTTTAGTCGGAGGTTGGAAATTTTTGAGTTCCGAGGTGTTTGGGACACGTGCATCCAGCCTTTCCCCCATTTTCTTCTTCTGTTTAGTTTTATGGCATCTGGCGTCCATGAGTGTCCCATATTTTCCAGCATCGTCCTGGCTTGTGTGAACAGGCGCAAGGCGGAAACATTCCTGAATTTAGCTGCATGTGCGACTAGTTAAAATCACCAGTGTTACCTGAAAGGTTTTTCATGCTAATTTGCAGGGAACCATGTGTGAAAGAGGCTGTAGATGTTTTGCAGCATCATCATGTGCATGTTTTAGTTCAGTCAATTATCACTTATGTTGCAATCCTGATGTTCAACGTGTTGAAACTGTCCCACAGGTTCAAGTGTTGGCACTGCATTAGGAAACATCTTGTGGTGATTATCGGGAGAAAAATAAGTGAAAGGTTATTATATACTTAAGGTGATGATTTGACAGTTTAAACTTTAATCCAAGTTTTTCTGCTAAAGATCTTATGTTCCTCAGGCTTTCTAACAGAATTGTCTTTAATACTTTTCTCCTCTTTTTTGCAGGTACATACTCACCAGCTTCTACACCAAATACGATCGGGTCCATTTTGTGGTCAATACAGTTTCCTTGCTCACTGTACTCATCCCCAAGCTGCCCCAGCTGCACGGCGTGAGGATCTTTGGGATTAATAAGTACTGACAAGGCGGAAGAGGACACCTCCTTCCCAGTCGGTCCCCGTGGACTGCTGAGAGCACAAAGAGTATCAGGCCTCTGATTTGGCTGCTGATCCACGAGGATCCGCGGCTCTCTGGCTCTCGACTCTGCTGAGCAGCACTCTAAATGAAGCCTGCTGGGGATACTGCCATGGTACCAAACCCCAGGAAAGAGACAAAATACACTTCACAGAGAGGACAAAGGGAAAGTGTACTGTGGTGACTGTTTGTGGCTCTTCTTTGAGGCTCAGAGACACTTAAAAAGCATTTGTAAAAAGGGAGTATTATGTCCATTTCTGTAGAAATGACAATTTCCTGATGTGACAAGTGTCAGGAGGAGAGAACAATGTAGTTGCACAAATATCATGTGCCATTTTACACCCACTGGCACACCGAGGCAGTAATCAGAGTTATTTTGTGTGTAATAATACACTGCTGTATTTATTCAGCTTCACTCCGGCGAGGAGCTTCCTCTTTCTTGAGGCTTCAAGGCTTAGAGGAGAGTAACAGGGCTTTAATGAAACGGTGAGGGACCTGTGAACTGCAGCAGAGGCGAGACACGAGAAACCACCACGTTTTATATTTAGCCCTGGCTGCTCCGCTCAGGGCCAAGATTGGGAAGTTGAGCAATTCTTATTTTTATCTGACCATTTCCATATTTGGACTCCTCTTGTCCTGGTTTGTGTCACAGAAAAACCTCCTGTCTGTCAAGCCGTCTGGCCCGTGTGCAGAAAGTATGTGAAAGAGCGCTCTACTGATCCAACATAACCAAAAGTTCTGCAATACGAGTGAAGAGATAAGTATTTCTGTCTTTACTCATTTCATAATACACCACATGTGGGAACGCCAGCCTGTTACTCCTCTACAGAAGTGCTCAGGACCCATTACATTAGCATGAAGCTGATATGTCTGCATCTCAGTATAGAGTCTGGAGGCAGATTACACACTGAGTTACCAGTTTATTAGGTACGTCTGTGCAGTCTAATGCAATCCAATGCAGTAGCCTTGCAGTAAATCCTGAAATGTCCTGTTCAACCCGGTTTACGTGCAGTATATGAAAGAGGCAGAATATTAGAAACACATCTCAACAACAAAATAACAACAGAAACCTTCACCAATGACATGAGAAGGAAAACAAATATCAAAAAGAGAAACAATTTAAAGCTCCATTAACTGGACGACAGGTCTCTACTTCGTCCCACTATTCAAAACTCAAGCCAAAATATCGCAGATACAAGCGCTGCCATTTTGCGCCGGTGATGTCATTTGGAGCCAGAGTCTGTGCAGTAGTGACGAGCATGGGAGCTGCGCTTTCGAGTTCCTGTCCACACAGCCGGTGGACTCAGTTGCTGACAAAGCTCAGCTGTCAATCATGCCGTGAAAACCTGTTTTTATATGATTAAATAACGAATTGAAACCAAACTGATCAGAAAAGTTAAGACTTGAACAAACATCAGCATCAGCGTGATAAAACTACCTACAATTTCTGGTAAAAATTTATTTGATGTGACTTCTCTTTTTTAGTTAAGCTCATGTTAATAATGGGGAAGCAGGATTTATGACTTGTACAGCAGCCGACCACCAGGGGGCGATCAAGATGCTTTGGCTTCACCTTTAGGGAGCTCTCATGTTGTCCATGTCTGTTTATATAGTCTGTGGTGCCACCAAACAATCTTAAAACACAAGAAAATGTGGAAGTGTAATTTCAGAGAACAAAGAGAACAACAAAATTCGTGGGGAGAAAAAAACTTTCTCAAGGCGAACATTTAACTCACTCACATACGATGGTTTTCCAACAGGAGAACTGGTGCCACCTTTAAGAACTAACAGGGACAGTTGACCCAAAATCTAAAATACATATTTTTCCTCTGGCCTGTCGTAGATAGTTTTGGTGTGAGTAGCAAAGTTTTGGAGCTATCAGCCATAGAGATGTCTGCTTTCCCTCCAATATAATGGAACGAGATGGCACTCAGCTTGTCTTTCTGTAGTAGAATCTACCTAAATTAATTTCTTTATGATGGAAATATTTTCTTTCTGATAGAAAAACTGCTCACGGGTCTGTGGATTATCTTGAGTAACCAGATCATGATTTCTGAAAACATGGAGACATCGCTGTTTGGCACTTTAGGCACCACTAGTCCCATTATATTTGAGAGAAGGCAGACACCTCTGGGATCAATATCTCTAAAACTCAGCAGCTTGCACCAAAGCAATCTAGATGGATAAATAACACTACAGGCCAGGGGGAAAACATGTATTTTTAATTTTGGGGTGAACTGTCCCTTTAAGTTAAAGTTAAGTCTTCCAAAGGACACTGAGCATCAATAGTTTATAAAATCAGATTTTGCGAACCAGAAAACCGAAAAGTTGCTAAAAAGTTCTGTAAATCTGAGGGTAACTGTTGAGTTTCTCTTTTCACTCTGCACAGTCATTTGGTCCAACAGTTACAAAAAGGTGTTTGTTTACTTAAAACCACAAGTGATTTTTAGAGTAGCTTCATGCAGTTGTTCTGTAGTATGCGCTTAAAGGGCTTATTTTACAAAGCTGCTTCAAACTAGAGAGCAAGATAGTAAGAATGTATGAAAGGTAATATGTCACTGTTAATTTAAGAGTGTTAGGGAACATATTTAAAGTTTTACATATTGCTAGTCTAAATGCACGTGTTTGATCTTATGTCATTATACTCGCCTTTAATTAGTTCATTAATGCGAAGTAATGAGTATGATATTAAATTGTAGGACGTGAGTCGCTTCTTTCACAGCGATTCAGTCTGAATCCTCAATGTGGGGATTTTTGTTCTTGATTCAAACTTTAGAAACGACAATTTGACTCGGTATCGATGAGCCAAAGTCATTAATTCTCCAGTAAAAGAGCAGAATTATGTTCAAAGAAATTAAAAATGACCCCTTTTTAAAAAATAAAATGTTTACAGGTGTTTGCCTGAATAGTGTTGGCCCCTCAGCAGTAGCCATAGTAGCATAAATATAAATATTACTGACAGTGGCAGCAGTGGTCATTGTTGTGAAAATACCAGTTTCATCTTTTAAGGGAGAAGTTTTGATTAAATTCAATTGTCGTTACTCATGCCGTTTCATGTGAATTATAGCTTAACCCAAAACAAGGTTATTTCTTTTATCAGATTGATGTATTGAATTGGAAGAATTTAAAGGTCACGCTTTGATCCGATCAAAGACAAACACGGGCCAAAGAACCAAAGAATTATGGATTTTGTAAATACCAGTCGATCTGCTGCAGCTTTCATTTCTTCATCATGAAGTTTCTGAGATGTCGTCACCATAAAGGGCTTTTCTTCGAGGACATGCTATGATTTTTCGTAGCACAAAGTGATGATGATGCATTTGTCATGTTGTTTTTTTTTGTTTGTTTTTTTACTGGACACAGTTTCTGAAAGAAGGTTGAATTGAATGTCGACGTAAATGTGAAACAGTGCGCTCATGGCTTCTGTTTGTTGATCAGTGTACTTGATTTGTGAAGGAAATGTCAATGTGATCGTCTGTAAGAGTGCTTGACCCAAAATATAGTATTTTTCAAGTATCATCTCAACACTCTTTTTTTTTTGTTTCTTTTGCGTTGCAGCTGAGTCGTTCTGTCTCAAATTGTCAGTATTTAACTAAAAAGGAAGATGTGTGCACACAAACGTTTTTATGCCTCCACGCTGGATGTTTTTGGATTGCCTGTCTATCCGTCTGTCCGTCATATTCTCGCGAACGCAGAGGTGAAAAGTAACAAAGTACAAATACTTTGTTACTGTATTTAAAGCTGCTACAAGGAACTTTCATATCTCTGTGATTTTGGAGGCTCCTGTGAACAAAAGCAGTCGTGTTTCCACCACAACAACCACAAAATAGGTCAAAAATAAAAATCCCCTCCTGCTTTTTTCAACCAGTTAAAAACTCCTTGCGGAAGCTTTAAGAAGAGTGTCATCATTTACTCTTCTGACAACTTTTTATTTCATTTACATTTTCAAAACAGGCTCGTTACTTGAGTTATAATGTATTCGAGGAGAATTATATATCATTATTATGCATCACTGTCTTCCCAACATCAGGACAGATTTCAACCTAAATGGATGGAGATGGAACAATAACGCATAGAAAAGAAGATTCCTGGGTTTATCCATCAGTGCACATCATCCACGACAGACGTAATAAGACAAAAACAACATAAACGAGACAAAACAGACTCGACCGCAGAGAAACTTGAGGTTCGTGTCGTTCAGATGACGACTTTTTACTCTTATACTTTGAGTACATTTCAGAGCTTGTACTTTTTCACTTTACTTGAGTAAAAAAGGTGAATCAGTACTTCTGTCTTTTTTTTTTACACTCAGCGTGCACTCTGCATGAACGTGAGATCTCAAAACACCTTGAGAGAACTTCATCATATCCAGCGCGGTCAATCACCTGGACTCAAGGATGAACTGAGGTCACTGTGACCTCACAAAACACATATTTGGCTATAATTCAAGAATCCATTATGTTAATTATGACAAAATTACACACGGTTTTCACTGTGACGTCATAATGTTCTGCAGAAACAGTCCTCTGTAGAAGTGAAGACGGCATGTTTCTCACTGGAAATTAAACATGTCAACATAGTGATAATTTCCTTTTTTTTTTTTTAGTAATTCTATTATCTTTATTTCCTAATAGTTGGTACAACATGATCCTGCATTTTTGTGGCTTTAATTACACTAAGTCACAGCATTAAATCTAAATATAGTATTCATATTGTACTATATTGTACGATATACGTTTAATCTACATTCCAGGCTTTATTGAGGACACAGAAACGCTGTTTGCCTTTCTCCAGTCAGTGACATCATGTTTGATTACTTTTTCACATTACATCTCAGAATAGTCAATCTTGCATTGAAACAAGGTTTCAGTGCTTACAGAGCGCAGTTTACCTAATAAAAGCAAGATCCTTTTTCAAAGTTTGTGGATTGATTCGCCCGCAGTAATGGTGTGTGACAGATCATTTTAAATTTGCATTTACGTCTTCACTTGTTTTTCCACCAGTCCCAAAGTTTTTACATGTGGAAGATGAGTTTTATTCCACACTCGGGTGCACAAAGCGCGCTCATTCCCCTCTACGTAACGCCGATAGATGTTTTGCTGCAGTACGACAGACTAATCAAAAGTACACGATTGTCCTCGACCCTAAAGCTTAAACCTCGCTGCTTTGTGCCGTTTGTCGATTCCACTCTGTAGGAACCTTGTGCTTGAAATTGAAAATTTAATCCATGGTCTTTATTTCGACATTGCAAGCTGATACCTGGTACTGTACAGGGCTCGCTCTGTTACACAACACCGGAGGCTTGTTAAACATTGATCAAGTGAAAGTAATAATGAGGTATTAGAGTGAATATATCAGGGTATCATGTTGGATTAAGTGCTGTGAAACACAAAGATCTGGCAAAACACCAAATGTTTGTGAAGAGTCTTTGTATGTTGTAAAGAGGTGTAACAACATTTTTAGTTTCATATAAAGTCCAGAATTAATGAGACAAAGGCTTTTTGAAGGTCACAGTAACACTTTATTGAAGAAGTGTGCATAAGACTGACATTACACCGTCATAATGATGTCACAACGTCTGTCATGAACATGAAGGAGCCTTTATAATTATTGTCAGCAAGTGTCATTTGATCAGTTATGTCCTTAATTTAAAGTTGACATAGACTGAGATGTCTTTCTTATGACAACTTGATGTTAACCAAGACAACATAACCTGTCATAAACATGCCATAGCAGGCCTATTATTCATTTCACATTGTAATAACATATATCTTTATGAAGGTCTAAAATGTATCACTGTAAATGCACAGTTATAATGCTCTCGTGACAGCCAATGTCAAATGTTTTAATTTAATGTAATGTTAACACATTTAAGTTTGCTATGGCATGTTTATGACAGGTTATGTTGTCTTGGTTGAGTTGTCATAACAAAGACATTAACATATTATGCTGTGTCGTCTATGCTTTATGTGTTAACATGACATTACACTGTGTTTGGTTTTGACATTAGCTGTCATGAGAGCATTATAACTGTGTCATGAATATTTTTCTTGATCTCAACTGCAGTGATGCATTTTGGACTTGTCATAAAGATGCCATTAAATGTTATTACACTGTCAAATGCTTTTATTGTAGTGCCATAAATAATTCAATGATAAACAGACCTGCTATGGCATGTTTATCACAAGTTATGTTGACTTGGTTAATGTCAAGTTGGCATCTCAAACAATGTCATCTTTGCATTAACAC
>JAJHUR010135921.1:1025-17161 GCA_027495735.1 Lutjanus campechanus | reverse complement strand
AACAGACAGGGGAGATTTGACCACGGAGAAAAGGTCAGGTTCAGTTAGCTTTGCACAGAAGCTGAATCAGCTAAAGAAGCTGAATCAGTACTTTGACTTTTATCTTTACTTCTACTTTACTTAAAAATGTGTGTACTTCTTCCACTTCTGCTTAAGCAAAACAAAACAAAACAAAACAAAACACTATATATATGACCAGAGCGGGAATTTCACTGGGGTCATCACGGCCATGGTTGCCATGTTCCTTCAGTCTGGCCTTATGCCCCTCAAAAAATTATATGCCCTGCAGCCGCAGTGGCCTTGATGCCCGGACCGCACTGCCTCAGCTGATTCTGCTGTTTTCTCCTCTGCCTCTTTCCTGTCAGTGTGTTTTTTAGACACCAGCGTCTTTTGTTGTGATTCTGAATTTCTTATTGGGGAAAAAACAAGCGAAACGTTGCACACATAACCGGTGGTGAGTTTGATTTCGAGCCTGGCGTGAACCGCTGGAAAACACAAATCCAGCAACGGCTGACTGGGCCACTTGTGCTGCGTTGGAGGACTGAACTTCCCAGTTGTAATTTCCAGCTCCCAACCTCAAATCTAAGCAAAAAAAAAAAACACGGCCGTAACAAAATAATTAGAAACCAAATGCTATGTAAATTGCTCCGAGTTTCACAAACCAGCTATTTGTGAGACCATTAATACGTTTGTGTAATAACAAACCAGTGATTTACAAATTGGTTGCTAGGAAACGTTTGCTGTGCCGTCCAATCAAACAGAATCAACTATGTAAACAGGAAACCGGTGCAAACTTTGAGCCATAATCCTGTTTTTCCCTTCTTCCCACAGGGGGAAACAGTCCACTGTGCTGCCTTTTCACCCTTTACAGTAGATGCCCATTGTTGGATATAGATGATCACGCCGCTATAGACGTACCTTTACACAAGATAATGTGCGTTAAAGGATCAGCTTCCGGTCAGTGATGTATCAGTCTGACATCGACAGACTAAGAGAGAATGCAAACATGAGCTCTGCAGACTTGTCTGGTTTCCAGCTTATGATATATTCCCAGGAAGTTATAAATTTAAAATCACAGGAAAACCTTCATCCCTAGTTAGATTCCATATGATCTAAAGATGCTTTGGTTTAAAGCCCCTCAAAACTCACATCACACATCTCGTGGTTTTCTTTGTACCATTTAATGGTTTGATGTTTTCCCATTTAATAGCAACAACAGTAATCGTTATTATTTACTATGATAAACACGCTATCAGTCATCAGATGTTAATTTAAAGGACCAGTCTGTAGGATTATTAGCATCTAGCGGTGAGGTTGCAAATGATTGAATACCCCTCACATCACCCTCCTCTTGGCTCGCTGCCTCTGTAGATATAAACGACTATAAACTTCTAAGGTAACAAAATCACAGCAGTTCTTATTTTCAGGTGATTATACACGAATGGAAACAAAATTATGAACATTAAATTCAAATTCAGGCCAAAGTCTGCCAATAAATCCTGCTAAATTTTACATACCTGTCTCTTATACACATCTAGATGTGTATAAGAGACAGCTTCTCTCCAGCATAATGAAACTAAATGGCGCTCGGCTTGTGGTGCTCAAAGCTCCAAAAAAAATGCATTTGAAAAAATTCAAAACCAGTGTCTCTTTCCAAAAATCATGACCTGGCAACTCAAGAGAGTCCACAGACCTTGTGAGAAGAATCTGCCTGAACTACTTTATTTTCAAATAGAACGAAAGTAGTTTCTGCGTGAAACTGCTCACAGGGACAGTAGATTATCTCGAGTCATAGGTTTTGGAAAGAGGCACTGGTTTTGCATTTTAAAATTGTTTTTGGTGTTTTTATTGGAGAAAAGGCAGATGTCTCTATGGATGATATCTCCAAAATTCTGCAACTCACTCGAAAACTATCTAGATGGATAAACAGCACTACAGAGCAGGGGAAAAAATGTACTTTTGATTTTGGGGGTGAACTGTCTTTAAGTAGACTTTTCAGGTATTTAATTTTCTAACAACTTTATACTTTTTCCTCCTATAATTTAACACAAAAATCCATACTTTCTACTAAAAACAGACTTGTCACTTTAGTTTTAAAGCATTTGAGGACAATTATAATAATTATTTGCATCATTTTGTGTCGCCTTACCAATATCAAGACTGATTTCATCCTAAATGGATGAGACAGTTACACATGGAAAGTGCACTGATACCAGTATCGGGTATCCACTGCGTTTGCATTCATAAAACTACTCCGAGACACCACACGCAATACCACTTAACAAAACGTAGCTCCTTCAACACAAGGGATTTGATAAGACGTAAAACCAACCCAAACAGGAACCAAAAAAGTCAGTAAAAGAACTGTAATCGCATTATTGATAACTCATATCGGCACTCTGTATCAGGTGTATCCATGGTAACCATCAGTACATATCACATGTGACAGATGTAACAAGGTGAAACAGACAGGGGAGATTTGACCACGGAGAAAAGGTCAGGTTCAGTTAGCTTTGCACAGAAGCTGAATCAGCTAAAGAAGCTGAATCAGTACTTTGACTTTTATCTTTACTTCTACTTTACTTAAAAATGTGTGTACTTCTTCCACTTCTGCTTAAGCAAAACAAAACAAAACAAAACAAAACACTATATATATGACCAGAGCGGGAATTTCACTGGGGTCATCACGGCCATGGTTGCCATGTTCCTTCAGTCTGGCCTTATGCCCCTCAAAAAATTATATGCCCTGCAGCCGCAGTGGCCTTGATGCCCGGACCGCACTGCCTCAGCTGATTCTGCTGTTTTCTCCTCTGCCTCTTTCCTGTCAGTGTGGTTTTTAGACACCAGCGTCTTTTGTTGTGATTCTGAATTTCTTATTGGGGAAAAAACAAGCGAAACGTTGCACACATAACCGGTGGTGAGTTTGATTTCGAGCCTGGCGTGAACCGCTGGAAAACACAAATCCAGCAACGGCTGACTGGGCCACTTGTGCTGCGTTGGAGGACTGAACTTCCCAGTTGTAATTTCCAGCTCCCAACCTCAAATCTAAGCAAAAAAAAAAAACACGGCCGTAACAAAATAATTAGAAACCAAATGCTATGTAAATTGCTCCGAGTTTCACAAACCAGCTATTTGTGAGACCATTAATACGTTTGTGTAATAACAAACCAGTGATTTTCAAGTAATGTACAAATTGGTTGCTAGGAAACGTTTGCTGTGCCGTCCAATCAAACAGAATCAACTATGTAAACAGGAAACTGGTGCAAACTTTGAGCCATAATCCTGTTTTTCCCTTCTTCCCACAGGGGGAAACAGTCCACTGTGCTGCCTTTTCACCCTTTACAGTAGATGCCCATGATCACACCGCTATAGACGTACCTTTACACAAGATAATGTGCGTTAAAGGATCAGCTTCCGGTCGGTGATGTATCAGTCTGACATCGACAGACTAAGAGAGAATGCAAACATGAGCTCTGCAGACTTGTCTGGTTTCCAGCTTATGATATATTCCCAGGAAGTTATAAATTTAAAATCACAGGAAAACCTTCATCCCTAGTTAGATTCCATATGATCTAAAGATGCTTTGGTTTAAAGCCCCTCAAAACTCACATCTCACATCTCGTGGTTTTCTTTGTACCATTTAATGGTTTGATGTTTTCCCATTTAATAGCAACAACAGTAATCGTTATTATTTACTATGATAAACACGCTATCAGTCATCAGATGTTGATTTAAAGGACCAGTCTGTAGGATTATTGGCATCTAGCGGTGAGGTTGCAAATGATTGAATACCCCTCACATCACCCTCCTCTTGGCTCGCTGCCTCTGTAGATATAAACGACTATAAACTTCTAAGGTAACAAAATCACAGCAGTTCTTATTTTCAGGTGATTATACACGAATGGAAACAAAATTATGAACATTAAATTCAAATTCAGGCCAAAGTCTGCCAATAAATCCTGCTAAATTTTACATACTGGACCTCAACATGTTGTAAAAGAACATACAGTTCAGTATGTGACATCACCTTTTTCCAAAGGAGCCCCGCCCACTTCAAACTACTGATAAAAGCACAGACAAAACAAAAAATACAGATACAATAATACAACAATACACTGATACAATCTCTCATGTAAAAGAACAAAACTATTCGTTCACTGTAAGATTGAGAAAATTGGTTTTCAGGCCTTTTTTTAAACGTTGGATTTGGGCTATTTGTGGAATTTTCAACACAAAAATACCACAGTGGTATATAGTATACTGTTAAGCTACTAATAATGTTGAGATAATTTACTTTTCTTCTTCAGATAAACTTGAATCTTTGAGTTTTAGAAAGAAACCCCAAAAACCCCAAATAATAATTAAAAAAAAGGTCTCACAGCTCACTGTGAAAAGTTTTGGGGATTTCTAAAACTCAGCGATTCAAGAAGAAAAAGAAAACTTAACTATCAACAAAAGATTATAGTTGGGCAAAACTAATTTCTAGTTTGAGTTTTATTCAAAACTTATACATCTAGTAAAGGCAGCTGCCATGAAGCTGATTATTTTCTTTTTTTACAGAAAAACCCTCACATGTATGACTGGATAAATGAAATTAAATAAAACCTGTAAAATGAGCTAAACATTGGCAGAAGAAGAAAAGGCAACAAGACAAGAGGGTAACAGCAGGGAGCGAGTCAAAAGACAGACTTCCAAAGGGCGGGACAAGTCTGAAACGTGAGAGAGTGGCTGCTCCTAGGGCATAATTAGCTAAATTTGGTTCAGTGCCAGGATAGATGTGAGCTGGTTTTCAATCTCGCCTGCCAAACTTCAGTCTCTGTCTCTAGATTGAGGTCCTCGGACCAGGCAGTGTGTAGGATATCAGAGGCTGAAGACTGGCACGTGAAGAGAGTACTGCACAGCTTTGAAATGGTGCCTTTTGAGGTGAGGATTAATATTAAAAATCATATCAACAAAAGGTCGGAACAGCGGGAATTTCAGGGTTTTTAAGGCAGCTTCAGTGCTCCAGAGACAGCGGCTATTTCATCGCAGAGGTCGGCTCCAGTGGCCTCCAAATAATCCGTGTTACACCCAATCCTTTGTCAGCCCTGTTGGGGGCGAACAACACCCCACCACTGATCCAAATAACCCACAGTGAGACAACTTTAAAGTTACAAAATCAATGGGATTTAATGGCAAACATGAAGCTCTGTCCTCACAGAAGTCCAAATGACAAACTGAAGTTACACAACAAAAAAATAACACAAATAGATTAACTTGAACTCAAAGACTTAGTAGTTACCAGATTTCCCTAAAGGGAAAAACAAAAGGAGCCTAGATACAATTGGAAGCTCATACACAAATGCAAATAATAGTGTATGAACTATAGCACTAACTAACTGAGCTGCGAAATCCTTTGCTGCCGAGTTTCACACATTTAACACAATGATTAATGCCAGCGACTGTCTCCCCTGACAACACAAACCACAGTGAAACAAAGCCTCATTTGTAAACAAATGTTTTAACAGTAAACTCGAGTCCCGACCTACCAGGAACTATCTCATACTTTAAAACAAAAAGCAGTGAGACAATGGAAGAGCTGAGGAGTCAGTTCAGCAGGTTTACTCGGTGCCTAACCAGTCAGAGTTTACCTCTAAACTCAGATAACTTGACCCGCTGTGCTACAAACATAAAGGGGGAGACGGACGACTTACCCACTAAAAAACAAAAAAGCAGAAAGCTACCCAAATCTAGAGGAAGAACCAAACATCTGCAGTTGGATCCCAGACCGGTTACTGAGTTACTGAGTTACTTTTTGTCCTCAGCAGACTATCTTTTGATGACGCAGCAGGACACGTCATCTGTTGGCCAAAAAACAAAAGATGGAGGATGAGGGAGAGCATGAGGAAGGAATCTAATCTGAAGGGCACACTCAGAGAGGTCGACTTTGTTTCCACCACAGCCAACAATGCAGGAACTACTTTCTTTCTGCAGTAGAATCTACCAGAACTAATTTAGAATCTACTGGAGCTACTCTCTTTTCTGCAAGAAAAAGTAATTCCTACGCAACTGCTCATAACAAGTCTGTTTTTTTTGGAGATTGGACAAACTGAATGCCATCTTGTTCCATTACATTGGAGAGAAGGCAGACATCTCCACCTAGATGGACAAATAGCACCACAAACCAGATTTGATTTTGGGGGTGACCTGTCCCTTTAAGTTTATAGCAACACAAACAATCCCACTCTGAGAGGCAGCGGTTCCAGCGGTCCCCATGCCAGGAGCCTTTGTCCTCTGCTGCTGGCACAAATGCTTTTAAGCGCCTCACTCGGGGCCAGGTGCACCTCTCCAGCAATCAAGTGGGCGGAGCTGGAGAGGGCAAAAGAGGAAAAGAAAATGCAGAACAGGGAACACATGCATAGAGCCATAACGTGTTAGCAGCAAGAGCGGAAACTGACCTACATCCGATGATTGGCTGGTGTTAATTTCTCCCTGACTGCACGTCTGTGGTGAGTTGATGCCAGTTTGTAAATTACTTGAGTACCCCTTTAATAAAAACAGAACTAACAACTATAAAACTGTGATAACAGTGTCAGATGCAGAGCTTTAGAGTCTCACAGAGCCCGAGCTGTTTGACTCGAGACTGAGAGCCACTTTAGTGCTTTTACAGATGAGACGGTCCACTGTGACACCTTCGAATGATGAATAGCTTTTAAGAATAAGCTGTCTGCCCAGGGCGGAGCTATAAGCCAACTCATAACGACTTACCCAGATCTATCATAGGAGGAGCTATGAATATTCATAAACTGTTCTTGTTTTACATTATTAACAGACTCATTCCGCCCAATAATAAGATTTATGAATGCTCTGTGACATCCAGAGTTTAAAACCAGCAGCGTAACATTTGCCGGTCACCATGGCAGTGCCGCATAAATTGAAAAAACGTTCCAGAAATGCAGTCATAAATAAAACACATCATGACTTAAGAGACAGGCCTAATTAGCTTTCACTTCGCTGCAATTTAGCGCTGCACTGCTGGGTATTAAGCCATGACTAAATCTGAACATTCTTAATTAATTACCTAGGGCTTACAGAGCATTTTGCCCTGCCTTTGTGTTATTTTTTTTTGTTTTATTTTCTTCTTCTTCAAGGACAGTCGGCCCTATTGTTTTCCAACAGTGCTCGTCTGTGGGTGTGTGGGTGGTGTGAGCTTCTGTTGCGTTTTATTATCTCACTTAGTGTGAGTGCAGGCGGGTAAGAGGAGGGGAGGAGGAAGAAGGAAATGGAGGAGCAGATGCTGAGAAGAAGAGAGGGGAGGTGTGCGTCTGTGTGTGTGTGTGTGTGAATCAGGGATGTTGTCGAGACCACTTCACTTGAGTCTGAGACAAGTTCCGAGCAGGTTTGAGATCATGTCACAACGAAAAAAGTGCCAGATTCTCTGTCAACTTTACACGTGCCTCTGATCAATCTGTGCATCCCTTTGTAAAGTTTGCTGTCTAGATGCTGCATTGCAAAATATTCTCTCCACACGTTTGTGCATTAACACTACATGTCTAAAATGAGGATGCTTGGTTGTTAAATGCCAAAGAACCACTATTAAATAAGAATGACAGTGCCGAGCCGATACCGTGGCTCCATGGTGAACAAACAGCTGACTGTAAGGCAAGAAAGCCTCGCTCCAAAGACCGGTGACGATGACCACATTATAATGTCTGTACGTTTTGGCTTGAAGAAAAATTTTGCTTGAAAAAGTACGTTAAATCCCTCCCCCAAACAGTGATTGTCCAATTATAGCTTAGCAACTGCAACCGCACACAGCAGGCCTGTCAAGTTTTGGATTTCTTAACATATTGAATCAGGTGCTTGGAGCAATACTTGGTGCCTAAAAGAGTTTGAGGGATGGTGTCTTTTCTTTGAGTGTGTTTTATCTGCTGTAACGTAAGCTGCAACTGTTAGCATGTCAGGCTAACTAGCTTCTAACTAGCTACTTTGGTTAGTTTTTAATCAGCCATATAGGGTTTTGTTAGGACAAACTATCAATCTGATCATGTTTTCCGTATCATAGGCTACTTGCAACAATGCAACGCAGTTTCTTTGTTCACGTGTCTTCTACATGGATCCCTTTTGCCCGGTATCTTTAGCTGCAGTCAACCTTTTTAACACAATATCAGGAATGTAGCCATCAAGTTCGTACTGAAGACCCGCCATGGTTCTCGTTATAGCTGGAAACATTAGCTTAACTAGCAAGGCAGCTAAAGCAAATTTAAAAATGCTAGTGAAAGTTATTTCAGCCGGCAAATTTGACAGTCATGAGCATGAAATGAGAGGCCTCAGACAATATTATCATGAGCCAAGTATCCATCCAGATCTATTGCAACTTTTAACTGAATTTCAGTATATTTCAACACTACGTTTTCACATGCTTGGAATGACATGCAAAATAATGAAACTACAACAGTTTGATGAGACATAGCGGACAAGTATTGCATCAGAATTTGCAGAAGAGAATGACACTTTAAACAAAACGTTTTGCCCTCGTCTGATCTAGTGTTTTGATCTGTAATATAACTGAATAAATGCAACTGTGCACTTTACTTTTTTCACCATGTCCTTTATATTCTTGCTGAGAGTAGCAGAGGACTGAAAAGGAAGCATAAAAAGCACAAAGTGGTGCATGAAAATTTAGCAAAATGCATGAAATTAAATGTCTGACAGTCTGAATCTCATAGGAAAGGACCTGCAGACCTCCCACTTGATTTGTTTCCTCCCCTCAGGCACGGGGCCACTGGCAAGGTGTCCCTTATTTTCCCACACTGAAGGTGTCAACCCTAGACATAATTAAATGAGGCTCAATTAAATAAACCTCAAATGCTGAAAAGACAATGTAGAAAACATGATAGAAATGAGACATTTAGGATTGTTTCATGCGTTATTTTGAGTAATATTGTCTCCTCATTGCTCCACACAGATCTGATCTATTTTTTCATCTTTTCAGTGGATGTTTAAGTCACATGCTTCATATATGTTATTAAATCATGTCATTTAGTATATCCTCGCCATGTAGTGACGGCACTGGGGGATTTGGATTCAATACCGTCGCTATTTCTTACTCCAGCTCTGGAATGTGTGCATCATTCAGACTCTTGAGCGTTCCTCTGCCGTGCACTCTCATCACGAGTACCTTCTGGAGGATGTAGTAATTTCATCAGCTGTACCACAATTACATTACTCAATGACCACTCTGATCCTTCTCAAGGATGAAAGCGACCGCTGAAAGCTTCTTCTGCTCGGGCACAAAGACATTTCCGAGGTGTTAGTAAGACATATCACACACAGGTGTTACACGTGTCTCTCTGACTGACATGCTTGTATCCTCCTGACCTTAGTTTCTTCCTAATCTCTTTAAGTGTCCGGGTGGAGATCCTGGCGGGGGGAAAAAAAACATCTGATCACCCCCATCTACTGCATACAGATATGGACGGAGCCTTCTGTCTGTATGTATTTCTACAAGCTTACGAATACGGATGAAACGGAGCAGGTCCCAGTCCCAGAAATTTTAAAAATCCAGAGGTTTTGGAAATGGCAATTAGCGAAAATAATTCTCCATCAACATGTTGCAGCGTATTTACCGCCATCTGAAGCACTGCCTCCACTTTTACCTCTTTCTCAAGACGTGCTGTCAGAAACTCTTTCTTCTTCTTCTTCAGTATAACATTTGATGCATTTGAATAATAAACATCTACGCCATTGTAAAGGATGCAGGGAAATATGCAGGCGTCTATTTTCGCGTGTAAAGGGAACATAAACGAGTCTTTACTGATCACATTCGCTGCAAGGACCCTAACATTTCACCAATAATCTAATCTGATCAGAATCAACATGACTCATGCGACGGAAGGAATTTTCAATAAGATTGAGAGGGGTGATGTAAACCTCTGATGATCCGTTCAATAGGAAAATATTAGTGCCTAATGACTACGATGAGATCATTTCTCTCTGGTTGGAATAAACAGTTTCAGGGGAGGCTCAGTGGATGGAAGTGATAAAACATTACGTTACTTATCAATGGGAGATCACATGTAATAGACTACATATGTGTGATTTGGAATTTTAGTGTTTTTCTCACTTTCCCAGTTTCAGAGTAATAAATACATTAGACACAGACTTTTTTTTAATGTCTTTAGTGGAGTCTTAAGTTATCTAAAACAGAAAACTATGCGGAGGTGCGCCTTAGTCCGAGGAGAAGCCAACAGGAAGAGGAGTGAGACGCCAGCATGCCGCTAGATGCCACTAAATCCTACACGCTGGTCCTTGAAGGTGTCAGTTAAGACTTTAATCGGCTTGAAGAAATATTATCGCAGCTCCCGATTCCATATCGCATCGGATCAGGTAACTTTTCTCTCGCTAACGTTTTATTCGACCACGTCAGCGTTCATCTGCACCTGCATGAATGTGGATCTCTGCAAAGTTCAAAGACGAGTGCAAAGATTAAAGAGGCAATTTAAACTGACTCAGTCCACTATGAGCAGTAATTAATAATTACCATTATATATATATATATATATGTAACTGTGTGTCTGCCTTTGATCACCACACTGCTCTGGATCCTCTTGTGCTTGAAGGGCTTTACTGCAGCAGAGTTTCTCTGTATATCTTATCACTGCCAGCACCGAACTTCAGTCCGTGATCTAATGGGTGGGAACGTCCCCAAAGAATAGACGAGACTGTGTCTTGAATGTAAATCATTTAACTTAGATTACTCTTAATAATGTGCCATAAACTGGACCAATTACTACTGATAACCAGAGTTAATCAACTGTTTTTTTTCCCTTCAGCGACAAAGTGCAAAGCCTCTCTGGTCGAGGAAGCCTCTCCAATGGTTAATTGTGTTGATTTAATCCATATGATACTTTTCAAATAAAACTACTCAAGCTGTCTATCCATTTATGATCAAATTTAATGCTTCTTTCCCCTGTGTTATTACCAAGTCTCACTGACAGCTGCTGCCCGAGGGCACGTCAGTTCTGAAAAATAATTAGTTGAGCTGATTCTACTTTGAACTTTGGACAGTTGTTGCTGTCAAAAAAAAAAAAAAAACTTTTTAAAGTGGTTCCAGAAGGGTTGATGAGCTCTTAAAATAAATATTTCTTGTTCATTTATTAGTGAGATCATGAGAACAAGCGATCTCTCTTCCTCTGGGCGAGATAACGCACAGTACTAACAATTACATTTTTTCTTTCTTTTTTTATTGCAGTCTTCTGGGGAAAAACGTACGACCAGGTTCAGGCAAGAATCTCTGGCCAAGAAAAGGCCTTTTTGTTTTTTAATTGCATGATAGAAGGACAGTCTTTTACTGAGGGAATATTTGAGCAACAAATGAATAATGAGAGGGTTCATAAGTGTTGATGAGGTAAAAGTGAGTTTCTAGTCTGTTTTATATTTTTTGAGTCTTAAACGGTGTGGTAAACAACTTTTACAAAACAAGTCTGTCCTTCGTTATTCCTTCCTATTGAACAACATCAATTAAGGAATGTTCCTTTTCTACAATCTCAGAAAGTGCTCTTAACTATTACCATACATATATATATATATATATATATATATATATATATATAATCTGGCAAAAAAACCCTGCTGTCATCGACTTAAATACCTCATTACTTCGGAAAATGATGTAACTCCAACGTCCCTCACTCAGGAGCAGATGGAATAGTAAAAACTGAGTTTATAACGACATAAAAACAATTTAAGATTCATATAGCCAAGGCAACTTCTTAAATATTTGTCAACGAGCTGAAAAAAGTCAACTATCTAATCATAACTTATTTAAATATTTGCAGATGAGACGGACAGACTTCCCACAAAGTGGTGAAGTTCTGCACACTTCAAAGGCTCTGACCCCACCGATTTACTTCATATGCTTTGGAATTGCTCTGGAGGAACTTTGGAAATATGTCTTTAAAATAAACTCAAATATTATGTGTAAGTCCAGGAAAGAGCCCCACATGTTTTTGTACGTCGCTGGTTTCCTCGTCACCACCGTCATTACACCCCAGTGGCTGCCGAATTGGTGTGTAAAGATGTGCCCCTGCGCTCCCGTTGTCCATTCAAGGTTGTAATATATATGGTATTAACATACATCATACCTTAAATGATTGAAACCCCTTCGCTTTAGGCTCCACCTCCGTAGAGCAACTGTCCAATCATAGATTAGCAACTGTGACCAGGGGAAATACTTTGTTGTTTGTTTTTGGCCATTTTTGCTAAAATAAAAATATCTTTAAAGTAAATAATATCCTTCACTGAGCTGCAGTATCCAATCAAAGACCTTATTTCAAGTCAGACCTTAAATAGCAGGAAAAGCACAGGTGTAATTAATAACATTGATAACGACTGCAGTCCCTAAAGCTGATCCACTTTCTCGGCCCCGTGCATGCTGGATTACTGAGAAACTGAGCCCTCATTAATGTTATTAGTTACACATGTGCTTTTCTGGCTGTGACAAGTGACCCATTTCCATACAAAATAATGGCAGACAGTTTCCAGAGAGTGTCCACAGTACAAGTATACTGTTTGTTTTATTTCTTCACATTAATTTGCAATAAATAAACATGTTTCAACATTTAAGAAAACACGAAAATACTGCAGTTAGCTGAGACACTGAGTGCATAAATATCAGTGGTAATAATTACAGATTAAGAAACTAAATAAATAAAAAATTAAACAAAAAACAACCACTTATTTGTTACATCCTCCTATAATCACGTTTACTTTTCTACTTTGTCTAACGTTATATCGAGGTGTAGTTTGGATGTCATGGTTTTGGGTTTTGTTGGTCATTTCCTGTTTTATTTTGTAGTCTTGGTCCTCCCTCATGTGTCTTGTCTTTACTTCCTGTCTTTGTCCTTTTTCCCACCCTTTTGATCGTCATTTGTTTCACCTGTTTGTCCACCTGTGTCTGATTAGCTCCCCTGTGCATTTAGTCCCTGTGTTTCTCTGTTTCTTTGTCAGTTTGTTGTGTTTGGTGTTGAGTTCCTGAGCCCTCTCTGTGTTTTTTGGGATGTTTTACCATTTTTAGATTTTGCCACCTTTAGTTTTTGCCTTCTGGATTTTCACATCATTAATGTAAGCCTGTGTTTCAGTTAGTTTTTTGTTTTTGTTTTTCATTAAATCACTTTTTGAACTCTGTCTCTTTTGTTCCAGTCTGCATTTTTGGGTCCACCCTTTTGTGTTGACTTAGCACGCATTGAACATTGGAGGTTTTATGAAATTATACTGCTAAACAGTAACAAAATGGAATAGGCAGTCTATATTCTTAAAGATATAAGTAAAACTAAACATCCCAAAAAATATTTGAGAAGTTAGAATAAATAGTTGTCTGACTCTCATGTGAATTTGTTTATGTAATAGTTTAGTGTTCTGATTAAGGGTGAAATAAATACTAATAAATATCTCATATATATCATATATCAATATTTTATTTTTCCAAATTGTCAGTGATGCTGTCTGTTTATCAAGGAAGCCTATGCAAAGTACCACAGATCTGGTGTGCAGTCACTGGAAGGCAGTGAGAGTTGTTTGTGTGTTTAAAAAAAAAACTGATTTAAATGAATGAATGTTTTACACAACTTAAACACTATAAGCTGTTGCGATAATTGTGTACAGCAAGAAGCACTTGAGGGAAAACTGCAAAGAGAGACAGAGAGATGAGACACGTGGCCAGAATATTATAGCTCATAAAGTTAAGATTAAAATATAGTCTGAACTCTGCCAAACCTCCAGGCTTTGGCGGCCCCCTTTGTTTCACACCTGGATCTGGTTTAAAATAACAACCTCTCGTATTGGCCTACAGTATAAGTCATCACGGCATGGCAGGAGTAAATATAGAGCGATGCTAACAATACCTTATGTGGACTGTTTGGACTCGACGGGCAGCTTGATTTCAGGCTGGATTGAACTCTGGCTGATGGGATGATCCGGGTGGAAACTGACTCGGTGCCGGTACTCTTTGGTTATTTTGATTCAGTGGGACACTTGGAAACCTCAGATTCCTCTAAAATCATGAGTGTGTGCGGCAGAAAAACTCCAGGATGAAAGAAAATAATATATAGAAACTTAATTATACATGTTTATTTATATATGCCTGTCAGGGGTGCTGCAGCAGTCATTGATTCTTTGTTATGACTTTGTCGCGGCTACGCCTGTTTAATATCACTAGCTATATAGATATTCTTGTTAATATTGTTAAAGATGCTATATGTGGGCCAGTAGGTGTTTGATGTTGACATGTTGGTGATTTCACAGCTTATTTAAACATTTATTTACTGTTTTGTAGAGAGGAGAAGCTGCTGTGGGCCGGCAAGTGCCAATATGACACCGACACCGGCATTACGGTAAGACTTCAACTGTTGAGTTCATTGTGTCACAGGTTTTCTAATAATGTGAGACAAGTTCAGGGTTCAGCATTAATGTTTTTTAATCAATTATCAAGTTGGGAAAAGTGGGTCAAAAGTCAATTTTCACTTGCCCCTGCAAAGAAGAGTTTTATTTATTAGCGGTTATTTAAAAAAAACAGCAAAGACTGAAGTTAATTGTCATGTTTAAATCTATAAAATGTCAGAAAATAGTGAAAAATGTCCATCTGAGTTTTTCAAATGTCTTTAAATGTCTTCTTTTGTCAGTCTAAAACCCAAATATATTCAGTTTAATGTGAAAGTAAACTGAGAAGTGTGACATCTCTGCATTTGAGAGGCTGAAAACAGCATTTTTTTTTTGCCATTTTTGCATGAAAAATTACTTTAATCATTGATTGTTTAGCAAAATAAATTGTTTTTCACCACTTGCAAAATCAGTGGGGATGGATATTGCTAGGAATTTACTGATACTGACATTATTTTTGACACTACTTTCCATAATTTGATGCAAAAAATAAAGACATGATATGCCAGGATGTGAAAAAAAAAAAGCTACCGGATGTTTAACTGGGTTAACTGGTAACTGAAGTTAAAGGCTGTGGTGTCTCTTGAGCAAACGAGCAGCTTGTCACTTATATGAGAAGAGCCTGATCCACATTAAAGGTCACCTTAAGTGCGCCTCTCTCAGAGTTGTTGCCGCTTCGGAGCTAATCCCCTCCAGCAGCGTTCAAAACACAGGAACTTGGCTTGGATCTCGAGGAGTTGTAGCATTTATTCACCAGGCAAACAGCCTTAATTGTACAGACACTCTGCACGTGACTGCTACTTTACTGTCTCCCTCTGTGACTCTCGTCTTGACTGCACACTCATTTTTGTCTCATATAGCCACACCTACCTCAACAGTACCGGAGAAAAATCTAGTTCCACACAATCGTTCTGTTTCTGTTGGTATTTCTTTAAACCAATCAGAATCATCTTGGACGATTCAGGGATGGTGCCCCTGCAAAATAGTGTCGGGGGACAAGTGTTGTGTGAAATATTTGCACGTGGGGAGGCGAGCGCTAAATCCCCACAAAAGTAAAAGTAACAGCTGCTAATTTGTTTACGTTTGGACTGTTATTGACCAGATGTTAACTCGTCATTTTCAGCGTGTAGGTTGCTCGCTCGGAGGTTGTTGTTGCTGTCACAACGCTGGGTACTTGGTAGGGTTAGACAATTAAAAAAAATATATATCTAATGGCGGTTATTTTGACTCATATTGCCATTGCAATATGATTTGTAATATAAGAAGAAATTATACTTTTTACATCATGACTCTCATCTTCGTTGCCTGTAACAAATATTGCACTTCCTGCCATTTGTAAATTGCAGGCCATAATGCAATTTTGATAAGATTTTGAAAATTGTCCAGCCCCAGTACTTGGGCTGCATGCGTGTTTATTGTGTTTGCCACCTGTGCTATCCATGGTACATGGAGTGAAAGTGATCAATAGACACAGACAGTCAGAACATGCCACTTAGTTCAGATTCCTGCTTGCTTTTCGCGGTTGACAATTTCACCCCTAATTCAATTTTTCCCCCAATTATAACAATCCACAGACAGAAGGGAAACAACAGGGAAGGACAGTCAACCAGAGAGAGAGAGAGAGAGAGGGGGAGAGAAAGATTCACGCAAGCCACAAATGTCTGTTTCTACAGGGGCTGCAGCAATTAATCGAAATTTTATCGAAAGCACAATATGGC